>JANSTV010038667.1:0-15438 GCA_027564135.1 Lestremia cinerea
ATTCGATTAAGAGGATTACGGCGGCCGCACCGCTCGCTGGGCCCGAGATTCACATGACGACGAGGAAGCGACCGAGCCGCTCTCATCCAGTCGTCGTCGTCGATGATCCAATTATTTTCCCTCATTTTTTCCATCTCAACCTCATCTTTGTCTTCGTCGTCGTCGTCCTCAATCAACGGGCACAAAAGATGCATTCGGCGCACCCAGCATTAACGAACGAACGCACAAAAAATTGTCTCGAAACGTCTCTCATTTGCGACGTCGATCGTTTTTTGCCGCCGAGAGCGGGTCGTCGATGGGCCCCTCGTGTTTTTTTTATTTATGAGTCGAAGCGAGCTGAGAAGAGCTGAGATGATGCATTTCGACCTGAGCTAACCCGGAGCACCACAGCCTGGCCTGGCAGAGGTAAAAAACGCATGACCGTCGCAGAGGCTGAGAGCAATCAGGCAGACGATGCGGCGCCCGAGCCGGCAGGCAAAAGGCGCAATCGCAGCACCGCAGACGCAGCACCGCGGAAACGAGTAACGGTGAACTGCTTGACGCATCAGAACGAGATCGCTGAGCGCTCCAGCGTCTCGTTGGCCACGCCGTGATTTAGTGCGGGATGACCTCGAAGTCAGCCTCGAACAATGCGGCCTAATTCGCTCGCAGAGAAATCCTCCCGAAGTGGCCGCGTTCATCCAATTTGCGACTCGTCTTGTTTTGTCAGCTCAAACAGCTGCTCACTCTCTGCACTGATCGCTCAAGACGACGACCACGAGGACGACGACAACGACGACGAAGATGAAAAAACGAGAGCAGAGTTCAATCCGATTCGCCCTAAATTCCAAAACTCCGATGCGGAACTGATTGCAGATTCCCACAGCTCGTTTCACGCCTTTTTGCTTTTGCATTTTATTCGATTTTCGGGTTTCTTCTTCTCATCCGCCACTTCCTTGTCGTCGTTGTCACGCATGACGTCAGCGCCTCAATGCGGAAAAGCCAAACGAAAATCGAAGAACGAGAAAAACCGATCCAGTTTTGCCACTCTGCCACTCGATTGTTGTGACATTCGATTTGCATTCGATTGACGAGTATTGTCCAGTTCGTCGCCGTCGTCGTCGTCGTCATCATCGTCGTCGAACCAGTTCCTTCCCTCAAACAGGAAGCCGTTTGAAGGTCGAACTCGTTCCTCGAGAATTGGCATCGCGTTGGGTCGCTGATCGACAGCCGATTCCCGAAACGAGATCGACCTCCAACCCGCTCGAGCGAGAGATCTCAATCAGAGGCAGCCCGGCTCCCTCCCAGCCACTCGGGCTGACGGTTTGTTTACATTTCCATTCTCACCTCGTCCGGCGCCGAACAATCGCGCAGCCGACCGAGACAATACCAGATTGTCTTCGATGTCACGCCGAGGCCTTATCGATCCGGCATCTCCTCCGGTGTTTTGGTTCTTGACCGCGTTTTCAACGCCTTTCGATTAAACAAACGTCGTTAACCCTTTCGTCCGACGACCGGTCGGTAACTGCTGCGACGTCCATCGCCGGGCCGGGCCCATTCGACCCGAGGATTATGTTGTAAGACAGCGCTGCCGTCGTGTTTCTTTTTGTTTCGTGTCTTGTTGTGGCAATCACGACGTTGACGACGATGACGATCGAAACGCACCGAACCGGTCCCAGCTCGATTCGCCTCGAAACAAACAATGCTAATTTCGGAGCTCCGGGCTGAAGGGATCGCCCATTTGCATAATTTATTCGTTTCGAATCGTCGCATAATTAAGATTTCGGTTGGGCTGCCTCAGCCTTACCTGCGCCGCTGACAGTGCCGCTGCTGCCATTGTCGTCAGGATGGTCCGCAATGGTAGCGTTCGGCCGGGCCTGGGACGTCTGTTTACGCCGCTGCTTTGTGCGAGACGAGCATATTTTGACACGACGACTCGAACCAAACACCACAAGATGATTTGTGCCCAGCGTCGTCGTCGTCGTGATTTGATGGGCCATTTGCATAATGAACGAAAACAGAAGACGCAATCAAGAGTTTTATTGCCTCGCCAGCAGACTCCGTTTCGGTCCACGGCCATCCATCACTCTGTCTGAGGACATCTCGTTGACCCGGTCGCCGTGGCCTCCGGAGCGCATCGACTGTGAGAATCGATGGCTCGACCGGCAACGGCTGCGAACGGGTTGCCGCTCGGTCGTCGAGCGTTTTCCATTTTTTGGAAATAATCCGCTTGCATTTCGACGCTGCCGGCCTCGCTCCCAGCGTCGCCAAATCGACCTTTTCGCAAAAAAACCAAATTCAATTTCACAAAACGCGGTGACGCGGAAGAATCCGATGCGTTTTCCAATTTCGACATCGATTTTGATTTCGATTTCGATTTTGCAGCCTTTTGTTCGGCGAACTCATTCGTCGGCAAATAAATAATGATGCGACCCGACCCCGACTCTGCGCAGATCGATGCAATCAGTGCCTGCTCCGGATGACAAATGAATCGAGACGAGCGCAGCAGCCGCCCCTCGGCCTCGGCGAAGAAAGCAACTGCCGCATCATCGCGCACCGATTTGACGTCGATCGACGTGCAATCGATTGACATCGAAATCGGAATCGCAATCGAAATGCCGAGAGGCGAAAGCGCAGAGAAAGGGATCGATGATGACGAGGACGGGCGAGAGTAAGATGTCGTCGCTGTCATCGGATTGATGTTTCCATTTCGAGCGCCTCCTTTCAATCACTTCGGCGTCGAGCGATTTGATTGAAATTTACGATGAGAAAGCGAACGGGTCGAGCGGCATTGTGCGTTCGAGCGGAAAATCGAGACGGATCGAAGTCATAAATTCGGCGATTGACAAATGCATTTGGGGCGGAAGCGTCATTGCGAGCGAATTTACGAGCCAATTTGCCGGCGAGCTGGCCGAGCCTGATATTCGATCCGCATGCGCAATGGATTGGTTTAGCATCATCGAGTGGATGAGACGATGCCGAAGTACGAAGCTGCCAAATGCGAAAAATTTAATAGAAATACGAATTGTTATTTCCCACCAAATTCGAATGATTGTTAAAGACAAAATGCATGAACAAAATTCTTTTCTCGTTTTAAAGAATGTAAATTTGCAATCTTTTTGCAAATTTAATGACGATCACGAATCTATCGAGCATTGGTTGTTCCTTCTAGCTGTTCTTGAAAAATAAAAAGAGCTGCTTAGAGACAAAAAATTAGGGAATTTAAAAAAAAATCTCATTTTGTCCTCAGTTGCTGTTTACATTTTGTGGCTAAAATGTATTGACATATTCAACGGATTAAATGTAGTTTCGTACTTCGTCATCGTCCAGAGTGGATCGCCTCGCTGAGAACAGAGCGAAATTCGATACGCTGGACCGCAAAAGCCACGAACGGCCAATGACGATGAGTCTCGTGCGAGTAATAGCCCGCATTATCTGCGTGCCAACACCGGCAGCGCACAAAGCCGCCCCGCATGCGGCGTGCTCGACTACCAGTCATTGTCGCCCTTGCGGTTTGCAGCGTGCGGAATGCAACTGAATTGCGGCGCATCGTTTTTCACATTTTGTCATCCTATCGTCGTCGTCGGCGTTGTCGTCGTCGTCCTCGTGCCAAACGCGAATCGAATGAAAGGGAAATTCGAGCTCAAATGACGAATTTGCATTCGAATCAGCGATGTCATCCTGCGGCTGCGCAGTCAATTGGCCCGGTCGTTAGCTCGCCGACAAATTGCCAATTTCACGACTCGTTAATTCCGGGGCGGCCCCGAATTTGCATGGATTCGCCTCGATTTGCATTCTAGTCGGAGGCGAGGCGCGGCCGAAGGGTTGCCCTCGACGCTCTGAGGTTTAATTCCGCGCCGAGCAGCTGAGCCGCTGAATGATCATGCGCGAGCCTTCGCCACCATTTTTATGCAAATCTTCGACGCAGACGCATCTCAACGACTGACAGCACGCCTCGGGCCGCGTTCTCCTCGAAGGCAGTATTCGTCGCTCGTCGATCGAATGCAATCGATTTTGCATAAAAACGGCGCTTTGTTCGCTTTGTGTCTCGCGACGCTGCTGTTTGCGCTGCACTTCCAACCTCGCTGCGCTGCGAATCGACTCTTCAGGCGCGTTAATGCAAACAAACAAACAATCGAAAGTGAAGCGAGGCGAGGAGAGAGCTCGACTGTGCCCGAAGCTCGACGGTCTCGAGAGCGTGCATTTTAATTAATCATTGCCTTCGACGAGCAACCCTTCGCCCGGCGAGCCTCGCAATCGCAACTTTCATCGTCGCTCGGGTCGGCGCCCCGTCGCCAAATTCAATTAACTTTCGATTATTCCGTTTTGACAAAACCAATTCCGCAGCCCAGCGACCGACGCAAACGCATTGCGGGCCCACAAATCGATTTCAATCAATCTCGACAATAACTGCATTCCGTCGTTCGTCCACCTCGTCCTCGTTCTCCTCGTCGCTGCGCTCGGATTTAATGACTCGGAAAAATTGCATGCGGGCCGACCCCGGGCCGGGCATTTCTCTTTCATTTTCGGCAATTTCGATTAATTTTCGCATTGTTAATTCCGCCGCCGAGTGTCATTACGGTGACATCGACAATGGTGGTGATGCCCATTGAGCTGCGCACACCGCACTCCGAGAGGGCACAATGCCTAAGCGTAATTTCACAAGAAAACTTTCATTAAAATCAATCTCCATCTGCAATCGAATTGTCGAAAAAAAAAAATTAAAATTGTATTTCCGAAAATAAAAGCTTAAAAAAAAGAGATTGAAGGCGATAACTCAAGAGGCAATTGTGCGGTCAACTGAAACTGTCAGATCGGCGAGTGATTGATCGAAGAGCCAACGCCATTTCGACGCTGATTCTGCTGAGCTCTCGGGCGTTCGCGATAAGTCAAATCTTGGACGAGAATCCATCGGAAGTTTCCTGTTTGCTGCGCAACGGATTTCGACGCGGAAGGGTTGAATGACAGTCGCTTCAATGTACGCAATTGCATGATTAAGGCAATTATCGTCAATAAATTCGGAGATTAGTGACCGTTCGCGATAAAGCCGAGCGTGATGTTCAGCAACTTGCGCAGATTTGACTGGCGTTCCGTGCACTACCTGCGCATCGAATCACCGTCGTTGAGCCCTTGCTGCTGCGCGTTCTCTCGCCCAAATTGGAATTGGAATGATAATGAGGGCAATTTGCATTCACGATCTTGTTCCTGTTGCTGGCAATCGGATTATTGTCGCTGCCCCGAAAGTCATAAATTACATTTTTACTAACCTTTCGAGATTGGCAAAGGGTTGAAATGAAACCATCAATCTGAAAACCAAAGCTTTTGCCAGCATATCGAAAATCGCGTCCATTCACAACCAACCGTCCATTGTGAACGGGGCCCATTCAGAGCCACGCTTGTCCGTAGATGACCGTGACCATTATCAAAGAGACACTTCTATCAAATTCCCTCAAGTGTTTTGCTTTGCTTCGACCGGCCGATAAGCCTCTCACGATTTCGTTCAACGGCTGCGATCGTCAGTCAGTCTAAAACTTCTGGAGCAAAATGAAATTCGTATTAAGTTTTTTGGTCGCAATTGCCATCTTCTCGGCCATCGCCGATTGTCAACGCAGCGAATCGTTCGGCAATCAGGCCGATGCCACCTGGCGGATTTTCAGTCGCCAAGTGCGTTTCATAAACAACCGTGGACCCGGCCAGACCACCTCCACAACCGTTCTATTCCCGGAATTCGTAAGTCTCTCTTCGAAACGGCATAGTGGGCTCAACTAATTCCCATTCGATTCGCAGCTTGAGGACGAGAACTTTATCATCCGTTACATGCGCGTGACGCATTTGCGGGGCAACGAACGAAGCACAGCCGTTCTCAACTTTGGCGGCCCATGGCATCGCTTCGCTTCCATCGATCTGGTTTCGGCTCCGGGCGAGAACATCAATTCCATCGTCGATATTTTTGCATAGGCCTCTGATTGTCATTTGATTTGGAAAATAAAGTTTATTCGTGAATTCCAAAATGGATTTAGTTTTGAGTTCTGTCGCGTGACTTGTCCGAAAGACGGACGATGGTGGAGTGAGGCCTCTGTTCAATCGATTTGGTTATAAACTCACCGACTGACCAATCGAACGAGCTGGACAATCGAGTCGCGAGAGTAGCACGCAATCAAATGACCGACTCGTGCTCGTCGAGTGCCCTGTTTACCAACAATAGTACTTCTCAGAATTGACGGGCACCCGATACGATGGATGTCCATTCGCCAGAATGTAACAGCCGACTTCTGCCATTGGTGCCGTCTGCGATTTCGCCAGAATTGGAAGTGGAGAAGGCAGCCGATAAGCTCCAATTTTTGAGAAAAGGTTTACGACTTTGACGGAGGAATCAACTGGAATTTGATTGATTCGACGTTATCGGAGGATAACTCGTTGTGAATTCGGAGTCATGAGTCATGCAAAATAGAGCTTTGTCAGTTCCCATCGGAAGGTACGACCTGCTCTTCATTTTTTAGAAAATTCCAAAGCATCTCCAAATGCTCTTATCCCTTCTAATCTGGGGTCCGGTTCTAGAAGACGATATTCTGGTTCGTCAACGCCTCGCAGATGAGTCACTCGCAAAACAACATATTTTATCTTGACTTATCGCACCGTCACAGTGACAGTTCACGTAATTCACGAAAATCGTTTTTCAGAAACCCTGCGCACGTGGGCTGCACAGCCGATGATTGAAAAGAAACAGTTGACCCCTATGAGCGCAAATCACCTCTACAATACAGCTACTATGCCTTTCCACTTTCGTTCTACTTGATGTCTTGTGGAACTTGACCGCTTGACCGGGAATGCACTGAATCCGACCACCAACTGTCAAACGCTGTTCTGTTGTCGTTCTCCTTCTGACTCGATGATTTGCTGCTGATCAAAGAAATAATTAAATGAAATTCGGCAGCATTCAGACGATATTAAATATTCTCAATATTTATTGTTTATCATAGAAATGAATATTTTTTTGTTTTCAACGATGAACATGTAAATTTTGGATTCAGTGCATTCCCGTTCAGGCGGTCGAATTCCACAAGACATCAAGTAGAACGAAAGTGGAAATAAAGTGGAAAGAAAGTGGAAAGGAATAGTAGCTGTATTGTAGAGGTGATTTGCGCTCATAGGGGACTTTAATCGATCCGCCCATTGGCTGATAAGCGAGGAATTCGAACGATCACGGTTCACTCGTTCCTCGAAAAACATCTTTTGGATTGCGAGCAATGTGATGGAGCGCTTTCTTGTCACGTAATTCTGCAATCGCTTCCAATCGCCTTCAATCGAAATCCGCACTTTGTCCAGTTGCTTCTGCTGCAAGCGGAGGCGTGGCTGAATCGCACAGCACCAATCTGAGCGCATTTCTATAATTGATTTATGACTCAACGGGCGTTATCTCGCCGGCAAACAAGTGGCTGTTTCCGATGAGCGGCGCTTTAAATCCCTGCTTACGCAAATCGACCGGCATTCACAGCGCAATTGCGAGTCAGAGCTGAAGTCTCAAGTTAACGGTGCAATCGAAGAGAATCCTTAGAAACGCAAAATGAAGATCACTTTCGGAATTTTGGTGGCGGTCAGCCTCTTCTTCGCCTTGGGCGAATGCAACCGAATGCAGCATTGGGGCCAGCCTGGAGCAGCCATGCACATGAACATTGTGCAGTTCCGCAACAATCGGTCGGGCAACCAGCGAGTCTCCACAACGTACCAGTTCCCAATTTGGGTAAGTCCATCAAAGACTCGGCCATCCAGAGCGGGTCCGTAATTGGCTTTTGCTTTCGTTTGCAGCATCACGACGAGTTCTTCATCATCCGCGGAATTCGGGTCACTCATCTGTCGCCGTTCGATCAGACTCAAGCACGAATCGCCTTTGGAGGTCCTGGGCACAGTTTCGTGGGGATCGAGTACCTCTCGGCACCGGGCCAGCACATCCAATCCACGATTGAAGTTCTCGTTTAGCTCATTGTGATCGCTTCAGCAAATAAAAATGAAATTAAAGGCTGTGAAATTTGTGTGTTTTGTGATTTAAACTGCCGGTGGAAGGGCCTTGTGCCCTCTCGGAGTGCGGTGTGCGCAGCTCAATGGGCATCACCACCATTGTCGATGTCACCGTAATGACACTCGGCGGCGGAATTAACAATGCGAAAATTAATCGAAATTGCCGAAAATGAAAGAGAAATGCCCGGCCCGGGGTCGGCCCGCATGCAATTTTTCCGAGTCATTAAATCCGAGCGCAGCGACGAGGAGAACGAGGACGAGGTGGACGAACGACGGAATGCAGTTATTGTCGAGATTGATTGAAATCGATTTGTGGGCCCGCAATGCGTTTGCGTCGGTCGCTGGGCTGCGGAATTGGTTTTGTCAAAACGGAATAATCGAAAGTTAATTGAATTTGGCGACGGGGCGCCGACCCGAGCGACGATGAAAGTTGCGATTGCGAGGCTCGCCGGGCGAAGGGTTGCTCGTCGAAGGCAATGATTAATTAAAATGCACGCTCTCGAGACCGTCGAGCTTCGGGCACAGTCGAGCTCTCTCCTCGCCTCGCTTCACTTTCGATTGTTTGTTTGTTTGCATTAACGCGCCTGAAGAGTCGATTCGCAGCGCAGCGAGGTTGGAAGTGCAGCGCAAACAGCAGCGTCGCGAGACACAAAGCGAACAAAGCGCCGTTTTTATGCAAAATCGATTGCATTCGATCGACGAGCGACGAATACTGCCTTCGAGGAGAACGCGGCCCGAGGCGTGCTGTCAGTCGTTGAGATGCGTCTGCGTCGAAGATTTGCATAAAAATGGTGGCGAAGGCTCGCGCATGATCATTCAGCGGCTCAGCTGCTCGGCGCGGAATTAAACCTCAGAGCGTCGAGGGCAACCCTTCGGCCGCGCCTCGCCTCCGACTAGAATGCAAATCGAGGCGAATCCATGCAAATTCGGGGCCGCCCCGGAATTAACGAGTCGTGAAATTGGCAATTTGTCGGCGAGCTAACGACCGGGCCAATTGACTGCGCAGCCGCAGGATGACATCGCTGATTCGAATGCAAATTCGTCATTTGAGCTCGAATTTCCCTTTCATTCGATTCGCGTTTGGCACGAGGACGACGACGACAACGCCGACGACGACGATAGGATGACAAAATGTGAAAAACGATGCGCCGCAATTCAGTTGCATTCCGCACGCTGCAAACCGCAAGGGCGACAATGACTGGTAGTCGAGCACGCCGCATGCGGGGCGGCTTTGTGCGCTGCCGGTGTTGGCACGCAGATAATGCGGGCTATTACTCGCACGAGACTCATCGTCATTGGCCGTTCGTGGCTTTTGCGGTCCAGCGTATCGAATTTCGCTCTGTTCTCAGCGAGGCGATCCACTCTGGACGATGACGAAGTACGAAACTACATTTAATCCGTTGAATATGTCAATACATTTTAGCCACAAAATGTAAACAGCAACTGAGGACAAAATGAGATTTTTTTTTAAATTCCCTAATTTTTTGTCTCTAAGCAGCTCTTTTTATTTTTCAAGAACAGCTAGAAGGAACAACCAATGCTCGATAGATTCGTGATCGTCATTAAATTTGCAAAAAGATTGCAAATTTACATTCTTTAAAACGAGAAAAGAATTTTGTTCATGCATTTTGTCTTTAACAATCATTCGAATTTGGTGGGAAATAACAATTCGTATTTCTATTAAATTTTTCGCATTTGGCAGCTTCGTACTTCGGCATCGTCTCATCCACTCGATGATGCTAAACCAATCCATTGCGCATGCGGATCGAATATCAGGCTCGGCCAGCTCGCCGGCAAATTGGCTCGTAAATTCGCTCGCAATGACGCTTCCGCCCCAAATGCATTTGTCAATCGCCGAATTTATGACTTCGATCCGTCTCGATTTTCCGCTCGAACGCACAATGCCGCTCGACCCGTTCGCTTTCTCATCGTAAATTTCAATCAAATCGCTCGACGCCGAAGTGATTGAAAGGAGGCGCTCGAAATGGAAACATCAATCCGATGACAGCGACGACATCTTACTCTCGCCCGTCCTCGTCATCATCGATCCCTTTCTCTGCGCTTTCGCCTCTCGGCATTTCGATTGCGATTCCGATTTCGATGTCAATCGATTGCACGTCGATCGACGTCAAATCGGTGCGCGATGATGCGGCAGTTGCTTTCTTCGCCGAGGCCGAGGGGCGGCTGCTGCGCTCGTCTCGATTCATTTGTCATCCGGAGCAGGCACTGATTGCATCGATCTGCGCAGAGTCGGGGTCGGGTCGCATCATTATTTATTTGCCGACGAATGAGTTCGCCGAACAAAAGGCTGCAAAATCGAAATCGAAATCAAAATCGATGTCGAAATTGGAAAACGCATCGGATTCTTCCGCGTCACCGCGTTTTGTGAAATTGAATTTGGTTTTTTTGCGAAAAGGTCGATTTGGCGACGCTGGGAGCGAGGCCGGCAGCGTCGAAATGCAAGCGGATTATTTCCAAAAAATGGAAAACGCTCGACGACCGAGCGGCAACCCGTTCGCAGCCGTTGCCGGTCGAGCCATCGATTCTCACAGTCGATGCGCTCCGGAGGCCACGGCGACCGGGTCAACGAGATGTCCTCAGACAGAGTGATGGATGGCCGTGGACCGAAACGGAGTCTGCTGGCGAGGCAATAAAACTCTTGATTGCGTCTTCTGTTTTCGTTCATTATGCAAATGGCCCATCAAATCACGACGACGACGACGCTGGGCACAAATCATCTTGTGGTGTTTGGTTCGAGTCGTCGTGTCAAAATATGCTCGTCTCGCACAAAGCAGCGGCGTAAACAGACGTCCCAGGCCCGGCCGAACGCTACCATTGCGGACCATCCTGACGACAATGGCAGCAGCGGCACTGTCAGCGGCGCAGGTAAGGCTGAGGCAGCCCAACCGAAATCTTAATTATGCGACGATTCGAAACGAATAAATTATGCAAATGGGCGATCCCTTCAGCCCGGAGCTCCGAAATTAGCATTGTTTGTTTCGAGGCGAATCGAGCTGGGACCGGTTCGGTGCGTTTCGATCGTCATCGTCGTCAACGTCGTGATTGCCACAACAAGACACGAAACAAAAAGAAACACGACGGCAGCGCTGTCTTACAACATAATCCTCGGGTCGAATGGGCCCGGCCCGGCGATGGACGTCGCAGCAGTTACCGACCGGTCGTCGGACGAAAGGGTTAACGACGTTTGTTTAATCGAAAGGCGTTGAAAACGCGGTCAAGAACCAAAACACCGGAGGAGATGCCGGATCGATAAGGCCTCGGCGTGACATCGAAGACAATCTGGTATTGTCTCGGTCGGCTGCGCGATTGTTCGGCGCCGGACGAGGTGAGAATGGAAATGTAAACAAACCGTCAGCCCGAGTGGCTGGGAGGGAGCCGGGCTGCCTCTGATTGAGATCTCTCGCTCGAGCGGGTTGGAGGTCGATCTCGTTTCGGGAATCGGCTGTCGATCAGCGACCCGGCACGATGTCTTTTCTCAAGACGCGCTCAAGGAACGAGTTCGACCTTCGAGCGGCTTCCTGTTTGAGGGAAGGAACTGGTTTGACCACGGTGAGGACCAACTGGACAATCCTCATCAATCGAATGCAAATCGAACGTCATAACAATCGAAGCCGGTCGCTGGCAGAGTGGCAAATCCGGATCGGTTTTTCTCGTTTTTCGATTTTCGGTTGGCTTTTCCGCCTCGAGGCGATGTCGTCATGCGTGACAACGACGACAAGGAAGTGGCAGAAGAGAAGAAGAAACCCGAAAATCGAATAAAATGCGAAAGCAAAAAGGCGTGAAACGAGCTGTGGGAATCTGCAATCAGTTCCGCATTGGAGTTTTCGAATTTAGGGCGAATCGGATTGAACTCTGCTCTCGTTTTTTCATCTTCGTCGTCGTCGTCGTCTTGAGCGATCAATGTGGTAAGCGAGCAGCTGTTTGAGCTGACAGAACAAGACGAGTCGCAAATTGGATGAGCGTCGACGACGATGGCCACTTCCGCAGGATTTCTCAGCGAGCGAATTAGGCAGCATTGTTCGGTGCTGACTTCGAGGTCATCCCGCACTAAATCACGACGCGGCCAACGAGGCGCTGGAGCGCTCGGCGATCTCGTTCTGATGCGTCAAGCAGTTCACCGTTACTCGTTTCCGCGGTGCTGCGATTGCGCCATTTGCCTGCCGTCTTGGGCGCCTCTTCGTCTGCCTGATTGCTCTCAGGCCCTGAGTCGGTCGTACGTTTTTTACCTCTTCGAGGCCAGACAGTAACGTGCCGGGTCGTAACGGAACGCATCATCTCAGCTCTTCTCAGCTCTTCTCAGCTCTTCTCAGTTCTTCTCAGCTCGCCTCGACTCATAAATAAAAAAAACACGAGGGGCCCAGCGACGACCCGCTCTCGGAGGCAAAAAACGATCGACGTCGCAAATGAGAGACGTTTCGAGACAATTTTTTGTGCATTCGTTCGTTAATGCTGGGTGCGCCGAATGCATCTTTTGTGTCCGTTGATTGAGGACGACGACGACGACGAAGATGAGGCTGTGATGAAAAAAAATGAGGGAAAATAATTGGATCATCGACGACGACATCGACGGCGACGAGAACATCGATTGGATGAGAGCTGCTCGGTCGCTTCCTCGTCGTCATGTGAATCTCGGGCCCAGCGAGCGGTGCGGCCGTCGTAATCCTCTTAATCGAATTTCTCTTTTCGCAATGTTGCGGTCGAATCAGCAAAGCGTTCCCATTGTCGCCGGATCGACAGGCCCGGAATGTCGTAGCGGCGATGCTTCGTCGGTTGGAGGTCGCGATGCGACGCGAGGAAGCCAATCGATTCGAGTCGAAGCGAAATGAATATTCAAATCGACGAAAGGGTTGAGTGGCCTCGGCTCCGTGAATTATTGCCGCATCGATTTCCATTCGATCGGGTCGGGATCGAACGCCAGTTGGGGTGCCGACTCAATCGGAACGCGTTCTGCATAAATGATTGCCAATCGACGTCATCTTGCGTTGATTTACGAGGCGATCGATGATGCCTTCTTCAAGAGACTTGACTTCGAGGTTCGAGTGCATGTCGCGGCGACGCCAGATGAGCAACCGTTTTGTCTTCATTTGCATAAACGAGCTCGCCAGAATGCAAGTCGCCGTTGCTACGCTCGATCGAGGACGGGCGTGCTGTCGTCACCGGCCAGGACCGATGACGAAGTATGACACGACAAAACAAGAAATACTCGATCCGTACTACGAATGACTGCCACAAAATTCGAGTAACTATGAAGGACAATATGCGAAAAAACGAAATACGAAAACCAATACGAAAAAAAATACGAAAACAAATACGAAAACAAATACTGCCCACGTGTGATTTCGGGGCTAATAAGCATTCGTATTCGCATTTTCTCGTTTCATATTTCGTCATCGACCTGCATACGGCTCTCGAGCTCGCCAGCATTTTGAAGACGTGAAGACGATGAGCGTTGCGATGCGGCGCCGGATCATTCGAATTGCGAAATTACCGAGTTACACGCCGCAGCCGGGGCTGCGAAAGGGTTCGATTCGAAATTGGAAAATTCGATCACAATAGATCGAAGGCGATGACGACGCGGTGCGAATGCGATTCCTTCCGAGCGAGTGAGCGACGATGACGACGTCGATTGTTGAACGTCTTCGGGGCGCCCGAGATGCGAGTGCGATTGATGATGTTTTTGTTGTTGCGTTGTTATTGTTGCCGTCGCCTGCAGGTATCGACCTGGCCCGGATCGAATTCACTTCCGAGCGCACCGAAACACGACCGCCCGAACTGCACGCAACGGCATCGATGTCACGCATCGCCTTTCAGTTTGATTGCGAAAACATAAATACCCGACCCAGCGACAACAATGCGCCGGCGCAACCCTTCCGAGGCGACGGAATGCAACGTGCAATTTTCAATTTGATTTCCTTGCCTTCGTCGCTGCTCGCTTCGATTGACGGGCCGCTCAGCCCACCCCGGATCGAACCGATTCATCGCTAATCGAACCAATAATTGGGCCGACGAGTCGCAATTCCCATCTCGAATTCTCCCATTTTCTCATCGCCGATGAGAGCGACACTGGGTGATGAAGATGACGACGAGGACGACGACGAGGACGACGAGGACGACGACGACGAGGACGACGACGACGAGGACGATTCGATCGATGAGATGACCGATGGCCAATTCGACAGCCAAACAATGGTCAGTCTTCCGGCCACCCCAAGTCCAAGCCCAAGTCCGAGTCGAGGCCCAACTAATGGCCGTTTTTCTCACATTCGGGTTTTGCGTTCCGGTTTCGATCCAATCATTTGCCGCCTTTGTTGTCGTCCTCGCCATCGAGGCCGGGCGATGGGAAATGCCATCATTTTCTACTTGATTTGCTCCGACGCTGGGCGAAATAATTGGCGCGGAGGGAAAGTTCGCAAGCGGAGGCCAAACAAAGCCAAACAAACCGAGAAATGGCCCCGTTTGTTTGTGCAGTCCGGCCTGCCGTAAATCACTTTCGACGTGGCCAAATGCTTGCGAGTCTGCGTGCGGTGCCGCTCACCAACCATAGTCGAATTCGATTGCAGAGGAAAGGCGAAAACCTCCGAAGATTTTGCGCACAGATTTTGTTCACCTCCAAACTTCGTAATGAGATTTCTTGTGTTCTTCTCTTTTACTGTCCATCATCTGTCAGTGAATATAGTCGTTGGCCAATTTCGTAAACTCGAGCAGTCGATTCGTAAAATGAAAAACATAATTTTCGAAATTTGAATACTTCTGGCTTTGGCAAGATATCGAAACCAAATCAAGTACATGAATACTTGACTTATAGCACGTTATACTCGGAGGTTGATTTCTTTCTGAGTGAGTAGTGGCTCGCAGTCACCTGACTGCACTCCACTGGAAGACCATTCAGCGGCCTTTGACGTGTCAATCATCGGCCGATTGTGCCATTTGTCGGCCGCATAGCAGGACTCGAGGGCCGTCGATGACTCGCCGGGATTTCGAGTGGCAGAGAAATGCCGCAACACAATCGATCGCTGATTGCGCTGCGTCGGCGCTCTCGAGAACATCTGCCCACCGCACGGAGCTGCACCATTTCTCGATCTTTTCTCTGCTTCGAATTTCTTCCGCCTTGCGTTCGCTCGCTCGTTCGTTCGTTCGTCGCGCAACCATCACAGCTGTCCTCCTTCAAAGCCTTGCCATTCGCTAGCACTCGCACTCGCATTCACAATCGCATTGAATCGAACCGAATTGAATTGTTTTCGACTTGAATTATTATTTTCTCGTTCTGTTGGTTTTCCTCTGTTCGTCCTCGTCTTCGTCTTCGTCTTCGTCACCGTCGTCGCCTTGCGCATTGTGTCGCAATTCGGGATTTCTTAAGACGAGCACAAAGCGTCTTTCGATTTCTTTGTTGGAACAAAACGAATGTCAGCCTCGAATCGACAG
>JANSTV010038778.1:0-15434 GCA_027564135.1 Lestremia cinerea
TTTGGTAAAATTCTCACCCAAGGCTCCAAATTGAAATCAATTAAAAACATTTATTTTCATTTAAAAAAAAATTAAATAATGATCTCGCCATTTCTTCTCGCTAAATATTATTATATTGTTACAAGACAAAAAAAATTGCTCCAAAATAAGAAAAAAGAAAAAGAAATTGAATATGACAAATATATAAGCGAAACCGCTGTCGATCCAGGTTGATCCTGAATTGCAATGAAAATTCTACGATCTACAAAATGAAGAGTTGAGATAAAACGTGAGCACGTTTGATAAATATTGACGCGATTATGAATTAAAGAGAATACTAGAAGTAGTCCAGTATTGTTAATCATTTCCTTCAAATTGTTAAAACAAAGTTAACAATAAATAAATTCAATCATTCAGTTGATCAAAGAAACTCGAAGTTGACTCGGTCGAATTGTTAGTGCTCGTCTTGATCGTGAGCTGTGCCTTCAACACCCCCGCTTGATGGATCGTAGCAATGGAGTTTTTTCCGCCAAACTTTAATCAAACCGTCGAATGCTCGTCGACTGTATTTGTGGTGTTTTGGTGGTGTCCATGGATGATCAGGCAATCGTTGATCTCTTTGTGGGTGAAGAAATGAGAGGTTAGTTCATTCAGTATGTTGCCGAGCTGTCCGCGCAACACTCACAATGGCACCATTTTGGTGTAATTATCATAGCCAATCGTGTTCTTTCCGTAGTCGATTTGCTTTTGGCGTCTTGCCAAAATCTCCTCACTCTCCTCGTACTCGCGATGGGGTTTCTTCTTCTGATCGTGACCAAAGTAATTGCCCTCACTGTCGACTTTGGTCTTTTTCGAATAAAACGTACGCGAATTTTCATCAACATTGAAGTTACTAGCACTGGTCACCTCATCCAATGGACTGTTCGATCGGCTCGACTGATTCGAGGACAATCGACGTTTCAAAGGTGTTTTCAATTTCTCCTCTTTAACCAAACGCTCATATTTCTCCTCGTTTGACGTATCTAGAAATTCAACAACAATTTCTCTTTCACCGCTCGGATTCTCATCATCTTTCTTAGCTAGCACGTATTCACCTTTTGGCTTGCTAACACTTGATCCGGTTGAATCAGATGATTTGGATTTTTCCTAAAACAAATAAATCAGACATTCAATGCATTAGTCGCATGTCATCGCCATGTTGAGACAAAATTTCTCGAGTAAATATCCATCAATGTGCCGAAACGCGTGACAAAAGGGTTCAGGTGTGATGGACAAGCGTTTGAAGACAGTTTTCAATCGCATCGAATGAATTCCAGGACATTTTCTTGCCAAAAAATTGCATTTGAACTCACCTCCATCATGTTGGCAATTTCTTCAGATTCTTCGACCTCGTCAAACCACGATTTATTATGTGCAGTTTCATCACATAACTGTGATTTTGACAGTAGTTTATTTGTAGCGGTTGCTTTGTCAGATTTTTGGTCCATCTTCGTGTCGTCGGCTGATGCAAATACAAAATGATACGAAACGAAATGAGTTCAGTTTGCAAATTGTAGAAAATTGTAGCAAATTTTTGCAAAAATCACCCACCTTTGGAACACTTTTTCCAAACTCTATCAGTTTTCTTCCAAACAAATAATGGTCGCTTTGTGACAAGCGCCGGAACTCAGAAAACTATTCAAAATAATAAGAAATTATTGCGATTGCTTTGCCACTTGGCTTATTGGATGTACATCAACACAAATCCACTGTGTGGTTGAAAACGAAGACAAATCCAGTGGAAACAACAAGAAATTAACATAAAAAATATTGAAAAACGAAATTAAAACGAGAAACAGTCGAACATTGCGTCGTTTGTATCAGCGAATGACATTTGTCGGAATGATAAACAATGGCTTGTTGAACGTCTGCGAGCATTTTGGCGCCGTTTTCATTGGGCTCAGTTCCACTGAACTGAACCGGCATTCATTCACTCTTTCGCTCGCAGAGCATGCAAGCGTTCGATTCATCTCGAATTTGGCGCCAAGTATTGGATTGCTATTGAATTTATGGAGCGTTCATATTGATCATTATTGTTCGAACTTGATGAACAAATTATTGAAGACTTTGCTTTTTGAACAGTTTGATAGAATTCTTATCAGAATTGTAGAAATTTTTCGACTAAAAAACAACAACGTAAAACTTGTAAACAAAGTTCAGGTGCTTGAAGGCGAGCCAATGGCTCTTTGACAGTTGACAGGACGTGATTTGTTGTCAAAAATATTCGACCAAAATGATTATTGAGGAATTGTCACGAAATGTGCTAATCGACGAGATTCCAATGCTCCGAAAAGTAAGCTTGAATTGAGCAACGATGGCACTGAAATACATTTTCAATCTCGTAGGACCGAACAAACAAGGTTTGCGTGCTATCTCGACCGTTGTTCAAGACGCCAAACTTGAAAAGAAAAGGTGATGCTGGGAATGGCTTCAAAATCTACACAACGCGGCTGATCCAGCAAATTCTCCTTAGGAAAACGAATGTCAGTTGAATCATCTCGATCAGTCAGACACGGTTTAAGCTCATTGCATCATGATTTCAGCCCGTTCCCGCTCATTGGATACAAGCCCTAAATGAAGGCGATATGTTGTCATATCCTGATGGCGCACCATTGCTGGTTCGGACTATTCAAACTGGCTCCGCTTCTGGAAGCGTGATGTATCTGTTCGAAAACGACATAGGCCAAAAGATATTCTACCCCGGCGAGTGTTCTACCTTTGTGGATATCTTAACGAATGCAATCATGAGGCAAATTCTGAAAGAAGCCCCGATTGATGTCGTCTATTTGGACAACACAAATCTCGGTAAAGGTCTTACCAAAGGCGTAGTTGAGACCGCGAAATCGATTCATTCTTTGGTTAGGTGAGTGGTGTTGTCCACCAGTGTGTCAGCTTAGGATTACAATTGATGTTTGATCAACAGAAAATTCCCCAATCACATCGTGAAATGGAGATGTGACTCTTTGGGCTGTGAGGATCTCATACTGAAGCTGGTAACCCAGCACGGGGTGAGGATCCAATTGGACGAGCTTCGAAGCGAGCTCTTCCGCCAGCAGAACCTCAGTCACTATTTTGACACCGATAACTGTGAAATCCTGCTTGCTCCGAGAAGCATCCCGACTTCCCTCGACGATATTAAACGGTAATACTCTTCATCCGTTTTGGTTTCGAAGCTTGTCAACGTAATTTCTTGCAGATTATTCCAAGAGGATAACACGATTACACTTCGTCTAACGCACACCGATTTCCCTGGAAGCGATCCAGATTTCGTTGATCCAAATCACACCGATGGATTGGCCGTAATGAAATTCAGCTCACATCCATCGATATTCGAGCTCTACAGTTTGGTGCAATTATTACGGCCAAGAAGTGTGAAGCCGATTTTCGAGAGCGGTCCCCCAATACCAGATGTTTTGACAAATCTGTGCCCTGTTGATTTGAACGAAGATGTGTCGATGTGCAGTCATTGTATAGAATGCAGCGAGTCAGAATTCTAACGAAAGAAATTTCTGCTCAATTCGATTCGAACAAAGTAAATGAGACAATTGTCAATATATTTATGAATTGCGAATTTATTTCTAATTATTCTAATTATCGATAAGCGAAAACTTTGTGGTTTCATCTCTTCCGATGCTTTTTTGCGTGCTTTTTCGGGCGCACGTCTTCGCTTGTCACATTGAAACGGTATTCCTCATTGGCTTCGAGCAATAAGTCTCGAGTAGATTTCACAGGTTTATGATTCTGTTCTAGTTGCTTCAATCCCTTTCCACTCATTTCCATCAGTTCTTTACAGATATATTGATCGGCCTCTTTTAACACTTTGAGTAGCTCAAAAGCATGTCGTTCATCGCGATGTGTGAAAAATGTGTAGGCCGTACCGGTGTTTCCCTTGCGACCAGTCCGACCGATTCGATGAACGTAAAAGTCGCTCTCTTGCGGGTATTCAAAGTTGATTACATGTTTGACATCGTCCACATCCAATCCGCGAGATGCCACATCGGTTGCCACAAGAATGTTCGTCCTTCCATTGCGGAAATTAGATAAAATTTCATCACGTGTTGCTTGGTTCTTGCCGCTATGCATCGACCGACATGGAATATCGCATTTGTTGCTAATGAATCGAGCGAGCTCATCGGCAGATTTCTTCAATGAAGCAAATACGATAATCTTTCCCGGGCTTGGTGTCTCTTCATAGATTTGCTTCAGGAGAATTTGCAATTCCTTGCGTTTATCCTCTTCGGCGCAAAATTTGACGATTTGCTTGATGCTGTGATTGGCAGCTAACGCCACCGAGCCGATATTCAACTGAATGTGATCGCCCAAATAATCGTTTGCCAATTTTTGGATGGCCTGAGGCCAAGTAGCACTCCACATCACTATTTGCCGGTCGGGTCGGATTTGATCCAGGATCTTTCGTATTTGTGGCTCGAAGCCCATGTCCAGCATGCGATCAGCTTCATCCAGAACAACGTACGAGCAATTCCTCAGGTCAATTTGTCGCGTCACCAGGAAATCAATCAGTCGACCAGGAGTTGCGATAATTATCTCACATCCGCGTTCCAATTCACGACTTTGTATCAATTTCTGCGCTCCACCCAAAAGCGTTGCGTTGCGAATGCCGCACGAGGCCCCGAAACAGGTGGCCACCAATTGTATTTGCTGCGCCAATTCTCGAGTCGGTGCCAAAACTACAACTGTTGGACTATCGCTAGCTGTCTGTTTGCCAGGGGGTTGATTCATTGCGTGAATTATCGCCGGCAAGAGGTAACCGAGCGTCTTTCCTGATCTGGGGAGGGAAAATAAAGTCTACGTCATGGAATTAGTTACGAGTTCATCCGATCATACCCAGTCTGTGCGATGGCTAGTAAATTATGACCGCTTAAGACGATAGGCCAACCTTGTGCCTGAATCGGAGTAAGATTTTGGAAGGATTCCTTCTTCATTTCGTGGAGAATGTAATTCGGCATTTGAAGCTCATCAAAACCGAAGATTGGGCTCGGTGCCGGATGATTCAATGTGATTTCTTGTTGCTCTCGATATGATTGCACCTCTTCTTTGGATCGATTCAGAGTGCACTCGTGGGGCTTATAAAAGTCTTTGGTAATCTTCCGCAATTCCTCGAATCTCCAATCGATTTTCTCCAAAGAGGATCCAAACGGCTCTTCCTCATCGTCATCTTTGTCGTCATCAATTTGATTGGAGCTGCCCTTGTCATTCAACTCCCGACGCGAAACACATCTCATGCCACTGAACCGGTTCCATTGCCGTGCGTTACTTGGTTTTTCACCAACAGCATTCTTTAACGGCGAAAAATTTCTAACTGAAGACAAACCGAATGGTTGCAGCACATTTTGTCGAAGTGCCGAATTGAGGACAAAAGTTTTATTGACCAATTTCAGCATTTTTAAAATGCATTTATTCAATTGTTGAAACAAAACTGTGCCGAGTCACGTTGCATTGTTTTCCAGTTGAACTGTCATATTGACATTCAACGAGCTTGTGTGGCTAGGTGGAGGAATGACCTCGACATTGGCTCACGTTTTGAGCGGCTCAAAGTTGGCAGTAATGATGTTTTGTTATTCAAATGAGCTCGCATGCCGGTATATTTTGTGATACGATACCCGTTTGTCTCAAATCTGAGACAAGTCGAAGAAATCTTGTAGTCTTGAATGAAAATCAAAAATTCATTCAGAATATTCGCTCGACTGATTGATTCGAAATAATCTCTGTTTTCCGAATAATAATTCATTAAATTTCGGAAAAAATTCCACTGTGATATTCCACTGCAATTAATGAGCGAGCAACGATCCGATGGCTGCCATTAATCTGAACGTTATCAGCTGAATTTGGGGATCGATCTCGACTTATCCGGATGAAGCGAGTTAGATCATTCAATCCAACTAAATATAGTTGATTTTAATTTTTTTTCAATTTCTGGATGGCAAATCCTCGGTCAGCTTTATCATCGAGCGAATAAAATAACATCGGCTCGCGCTCATGAAATCTTATCAACGTCTATAACATTCGAATTTGGGGCAATGTTACATCCGCTTGACGATCTGCCAGGCAATCGATTGGATCAGGTCACATCACTCGCTGGCCGTGTTATATGATTAGAACCATTCGCAGAAGACCATTGCGATAAGGGAATCGTTCAACAACGGACTAGTACGCAAACCACAAATCAGAAGACGATAAAACATTTGTTTTCATTTTTTTAATAGAGAATATATCCAAAACGACAATAAAGTGTCAATAAAAATCTGCAAATAAACATTTATAGCAAGTTATAACCGGTAATAATCGAACACAGACTCGTCACAGAAACATGTGCAGAGTGGAATAATACATCATTACCACAATTGGCATTGCTCGGTCGCTAGCTCGCGCAAAAAAACAAAGTTGGCGACAAAATAATAAATACACCCGAGCAAATATTGAAATAAATGGTAATACTGCTGTTTTTTAATTGATGTTCTCTGTTCCGTCAATTTCAGTTGATTCCTTCTCTTTTTGCTCTTCCATTTTTTTTTCGATCGTTTCGAACTAGTTCGGAACAAGCAGGAAAAATCTGGGTTGAGTCAAACAAGTCCTGTTCGATCCCAAAGCCATTCATCTTTTTGTGGGAATTTCATTTGACACATATTTCTTTGTAATTCAGCGAATGGCATAATGATTTCGTCAGTCACAACAGCGAGACCCAAAGCAAAAGCCAAAAAACAACAACAAAAAACCGTTTGGCTATTCATCTCGTATGTTTACATGCTTTCGAAGATGCCGACATGATGGCCATTGACTTTTAAAATGATGATCGATTTTACGCGTTGAGTTTTTGTCTTTTTTTTTTTTTTTTTTTTTAATTTTTCACTCATCGGGCGGGCTTTCATTTCATTCATAACTTTTTCAATGAATATTTAATTAAAAATTGTTGATCGTCAGGGTTGAGAAAACAGCATGATTACGGTATGATCAACATGTTGAGCAATCCGATCGATTTGTGTGGATTGTCGAGCAGTTGTTCACACGATGGCTTCATCAACACTCACTGACCTTCCGCAAGATCATTCAAGTAGGACATTCAGGACAGAAAAAAACGGCATAAATTTTGTTTGATTTCTGCCCAGTGTCGAAACAGATGGTTGCGACCAAGTTTTTGCTTGTTCAACGAAACGAAAATCATATTCTTGACATTTGCTTTTTTGTGCTGTTGATCAGGGAGCATCAATCTCAATGGTCCGACGAAGCCTTCGCATAAGACAATCACATGCCTGTTCTCTGCGACATCGGCATAATCTATCAAAAGACGATCAATCGGAGTTCATATACAGAATTCACGAAATCCCCGTTACTTTCTGAGACCAACACGATCTTTCTTTCGTTTGTATAATGCTATCAATAAGAGAGCCACAGGAAATCGTATGGTTGTCGATCGCGTCTGATCGACCCACTCATACGTGACACTTGATTTGCACTGTTGTGACTGCGATCGCGAATTACATACCACCGTTTCGTCAACGGCTTGAGACGAATTAATTATGTTAATGGATTGGTTACCATTCGCTAGATTATTCTTAAATAATTAATCAAATTCTTTCTTCACAAATTATAATGATTGTTTCGTCCAAGCGCTCATTGAAATTACGCTTGCTTGTCTTCCGTTCTTTTTTGTTCGCCTCTTTTTCTGTCCCACACTGCGTGTGACTTGAGTGCTCCTTCTAGTCGATTGTTCGTATGTCATTGCGATGCTTTCCAATATCATTGATTCGCATGTCTGCGCGTCTCACTGGTCCTCTGATTGACTCTGACTGCTTCATTTGCCATTTTTCAAATGAGGTTTTTTCAAGAAAGTTTTCAGCTTTCAATTTCCATACGTGCACTTGTTTCTCACCGGTTCATACCGGTTGGCAACACACAATTTCGAAGATGAACCTGGCCGACTAGCTGACGACTTGTCTGCTGACGCCTGTCGATTATTGAGCATGTTCAAAACAACTACAAATAACAACAACAACAATAACGAAAACAAGCGCCAATTCATTAAAAAAAAATGTATTTAAATTTTTTTTCCATTTCGGATCACAAACGATTATTGTGATCACTCTTTTTTTGTTGTCGCGTTCAATTCACCTTTTTTTGGCCCTCGTCAATTACATATGGTCGAGCACAAGAGAAAAAAATCTGCCTTTTTCATGTTGTTGATTCAAAATGGCTTTGTTTGCTTTTCGTTAATAGCAGTCGAATTATTTCGCCGCAAAGAAACATGTGCAAAACGCCTCGCTGGATGCGGTTAACGTGGCTGAGGCTCAGTTCGCTCGGTGCAAAAATTTCCCCCATAATTTATCTGAAACGATGGGACGAGCTTGAGCCGTTCAACCGATTCTTGATGGGTTTCGCTTTATCTTAATTGGACGATAAAAAATGATAATCTCCGAGCTGGTAATTGCTCAATGTGATTCGATTGAACCAATTTTCCGTAACGGTTTATGGACGGCGGCAAGCAATAAAACACCTTTTGATTTGTTCAATTTACGAATACGCAAGGCATTCTGCTTGGCATTATTGAATCGCCGATTTCATTAAGATCTATTTCTCGGCTGAGGAAGTATCACGATAGCCATGGATAACATTTCGTGATTTCGTTTTTTGCTTTGTTTTTCGTTTGATTCTTTTGCCTTTTTGCCTTTTGATTTTTTTTCTCGAAGCGCAAACGAGTTCTCAGCGTTGCGTCAAATCATATCGGTTTATCCGATTTTGTGAACGTCAGCCTTAAACCGGCATCGATTAATAACATCATCAACCTGGATTTCGATTTATTACTGAGCAGTTGGACAGCATTTCGGAGACTATGACGAATGTGTCCAAGTTCGGAAGTTTCGTGAGGAGAAATTTGTTGACAATCGTTACGATTGTGGCGGTCATTCTCGGAGTGGTGGTTGGTTTGATTCTCCGGACTTCGGTCGATTCAAAATGGAGCAAACGAGAGCTTATGTACATCAACTTCCTGGGTGAACTGTTTTTGCGAGCGTTAAAAACTCTGATATTGCCGTTGATTGTCGCGTCTCTAGTTACCGCAATTGGATCCATCGATTTGAGTTTAAGCGGCAAAATAGGAGGTCGTGCAATGAGATATTACGCCATCACAACGGTGCTGGCAATTTCATTGGGAATCGTCCTTGTGACGACCATTCAACCCGGGGTGTCTTCTACCGACCAACCGGAAATCGACACGTCCAATGCGACCGTTGTGAGCAAGCTGAGACAGACTACAACCGCTGACACCCTGCTAGATTTGGTGCGGAATATGATCCCACCGAATTTGGTGCAAGCGTGCATGGAGCAATACCAAACGAATTTGATTCCACCGGCTGATGGGCAAACAGGTAGTTCTCGGAAAGCTCCCTCATCGACGGTAACCATTTGATTTGGTCTTCCTTCTTTCAGTTCCAATCGAAGAATGGGGTGTCTCGTCGGAATATGTCAGCAGTATGAACATCATGGGACTTGTGGTCGCAGCGACGATAATGGGTATTGCAATGGGAGCAATGAAAGGGAAAGTCGACACTGTGCTCGCTCTCGTCGATGAAATCAGTCAACTTTCGATGAAAATCACCGGTTGGGTAATCTGTGCTTCGCCAATTGGCATTTTCTTTTTGATCATCTCGCAAATCTTGGAAATGGAAGATTTGAATGTGCTCCTTGGAAAACTCGGCATTTACACGTTGACTGTAGGACTGGGTGTTCTCTTCCACGGCTTTGTCGTTTTGCCAATTGTCTTCTTCTTGCACACGCGAAAGAATCCCTATTTGATTCTGAAAGGTGTTTCGCAAGCTCTTGCTACGGCATTCGGTACCGGCTCGAGGTTTGCTTCACAATTCGAAAAGCAATGCCAAAACCTACTAACAATTCATTTGCAGCTCGGCAACGATGCCAGTGTCAATTCGATGTCTCGAAGAGAATTGTGGCATTTCACCGAAAATCGTTCGATTCATGCTTCCCATCGGCACCGCCATCAACATGGATGGCACAGCACTCTACGAAGCCGTTGCTGCCATATTCATCGCTCAACTTCGGGGGATATCTCTGTCAATTGGGAACATCATAGCCATCAGGTGAGCCACGACTCACTCCGTAAACAAGAGCTAATTGTACGCCCTTTCAGCATCACAGCCACAGCTGCCTCGATCGGTGCAGCCGGAATTCCACAAGCTGGGCTCGTGACAATGGTCATGGTTTTGGATACTGTTGGATTGCCTGCCAGTGATGTGTCGCTAATTCTCGCGGTGGACTGGTTCCTGTAAGTGGTTTTCTACAGCGTGCCAATTCATTCACTTATGCTCGGCTTTTTCGTAGGGATCGCATACGAACATTAGTCAACGTCTTGGGCGATATCTACGGCGTAGGCATCGTTTCCCATTCGAGCCGACACGATCTCGACGAAACGTTCAACAATGACACACCCCAGCAAATAGTGACGAAGCAACCTGATATGCAAATTCCAAAGAGCCAGACAGAGATATCGTCATTCTAGTTTTGAGGCGCATACTAGTCCGAGTCTCCCTTATCGCTCCTGCTTTCCTCTCTCCAGCACAGTAGAAATATGAAAAAAAGCATTCAAATTGAATGCAAGCCCAGTGGTCTGCCTCATGATCATGCTCATAATATAATCGATCCGTAGCTTTTTCATTGAGAGTCCAATTGAAAAGTGAATAAAACCAGAAAAATCCAGACGAAAAATGAGGAGCAAAACTTACTGCATATTGACTGTTGTTTTGTCATGGGGAGATAAGCGACGACTGTGTTGCTTTTGTTCCCTTTCTTCTAAAAAAAACACGTTTTTTGCTCAATTTTAAATAGAATGATGACGATGCATGATGCATAGCGAGCATATCGACCAAGGAAAACAAAACATTCTCAATTCTCAGACGGCTCATCTCTCGATCACCAACTCAGCCCGAATGCGATACAGTGCTGATATCCACATTTTTCCCTTCGGTAGCTCAAACCGATCGACAAAGTTTCATATTGCGCACATTCGCAAAGGCATTATGAATGTATTCATCGACATTCGCATGTACCCGCGTCATGTCTTTGTGCAAATACAGAAATATAGCTAACGTTTCGTTCGTATTCGTTTCATATGTTCAGCATGCGGAAGAAGAAGCGTACCAGATCGAGTAATAAAACATTATGTTCATGCCGACATTGTCGGTTTGGAGTTCGCGCTGAACGTACGGCTGCAACCAACAACAATTCGCTGGTTGTTGTGCTTTTGTGTTTGTTGCGGAGTTTTTTAACACGCTAGTGCACGCTTCTTAGCCACTAGCTCTGCACGTCCTGTGAGTGATTCGACTGGGTTCCCGAGTAAAATACCAACCTCTGAAACCTACGTACCTTTCGACCGTTTCCAAGTAATTGCACATTTCGGTTTGTTTTGTTCTCGAAATCATTACTGCCGCTGAGCATTTCCATTGTTTTTCGGCTTTGGTCATGGTTTTCGAATATAAAAAATGCTAATTTGCATTTCGTTCGGATGCTTTTTTTTTTGTTCTTTCAATTATTTTTTTTTTGTTCATACATTTTTTTTTCTTCTTGCAAAACGATTATATTCAAATGTGTTTACACGTTTTCATTTTGAATCGTTTTTCGATGCGAGAGAGCCGGGAACCGGAAAAAAAATCCGGAAAGATTCGGCCGACAAATGGAAATGGGCTTTGGAATCATCTTCTTTTTGTTTTGGAAAATCGCTCGTTACAATTGGACCGTTGCGACAATAGCGTAGCGGTGTGCGGCGACCTTGGAACGGACAATTGGCGAAAATGAGAATGAATTATCGCTCGCTTATGAAAGTTTGTTGACCACACGGTGCGGATATTCATTACGGTATAATTGCTGTTTGATCGTCGTGCGGTGTGCGATGGGAATATGTTTTGTGGCGCGTATTTGGCAAATGCAAGTGTGTGATTCTGTCTTTCCCAGACAATAGTATTGTGGTTGATGTTTAAAATCAACGGTTTGCGCACAAGAATGTGTTGGAGAATTATTTTTCGATTACTTTTCTCCGGCGTGCTCGAAGCAACAAGTTGCTTGTGATTGATGGCGCGTTCGTCGTTTGATCTCTCGCAACACCGAGAGAATCTAATCGAACCGCTGGCTGTGTGCTTGTCATGTGTTCAGAGTGGGCCTCCGCGATGACGAAGCATTTCCTCCAATCATTTTACATAATTTATTTGAATATATATCAATCGATTCTATGTCGCCTTCGTGGTCGATACAGTGCGCCGAAGTGTCTCCCATCAATCGGGCGAGTGTTGCTGATTAATTTCAAATTCCCCAATTGAAATACGCATTCTGTATTCAGTCCTAGACAACAGTCTTGCGCTTCTTTTCTTTCCCGTCTCATTACAAATGGATAATTTATTTTAATTTATGTGCATACGATCCGCGTTTCGCTTATGAAATGAACTCATTAACTAATCGGTTTTTGTGGCGCGGCCCAATTGATTGCGTTCACTATTTTGATACCATGACAAGTCGCGATGAGCAACAATGCCGATACCTTCGTATGTGTCGACTCGAAGATAAAACGAGTTCCTCGTTTTTGCATTTGATCGGTTTGGTTTTTGCATAAACGTGCCAATCGTATGTCACGAATTTTTTTCCCGCTGCAAACTATTGCCTCCAAGAATGCGAGGCAGATTTTTCCGATCGACAGTTTATCAACCATACTGTGTCGATTTACAGATTTAATCGAGTGTTGACAGTGAAAGCAGATCGAAATGAAGCCACAAAGCAAGAAGTCGCTCTGGAAAGAGCAAATGTTGACCATTGCAACAGTTGTTTCGGTCGTCCTAGGTGTCGTGATTGGATTGACACTTCGATCGAGCGAGACAAAATGGACCAAACGGGAGATCATGTACCTCAACTTTCCCGGCGAGATATTCCTGCGTACGCTCAAAGCCTTGATTTTGCCTTTGATTGTGTCGTCGCTCATCACTGCCATCGGCTCTCTCGATGTGAAATTGAGCGGAAAGATTGGTTCTCGTGCTGTGGCGTTCTACTTGACCACTACCTTTTTGTCAGTCGTTATGGGCATCATTTTAACGGTCACAGTCCAACCCGGCATATCATCGTCGTCAACATCTGACGATGAAGTTGAAGTTCAAACGTCAAAAAAGGCCATCTCAACGAAGAACTTCCGCAACACTACCACAGTGGACACAATTTTGGATTTGATCCGTAATATGGCACCACCAAACTTAGTGCAGGCCACCATGGAGCAATATCAGACGCACTTGATTTCACCTCCGGAGGGAAAAGCAAGTAAGTTGCATGCATTTTCTTCAGATTAGCGGCCCTCACTGAAACCGATTGCTTTTCTTTCAGCTCCAATGGAACAATGGGAAATGACCTCTGGCTACGTTAGCGGAATGAATATCATGGGTCTTGTGGTGGCCGCAACCGCTGCTGGTATTGGAATGAGCGCAATGCAAGGAAAAGTTAACACTTTGTTGTCCTTCGTCGACGAAGTCAGTCAACTGTCGATGAAAATCACTGGTTGGGTGATTCAAGTCTCACCAATTGGCATTTTCTTCTTGATCATCTCACAAATTTTGGAAATGGACGACTTGAGTCTGCTTCTGGGAAAGCTGGGTGTTTACACAGCGACCGTTATCTTTGGTCTGGTCTTCCATGGACTCGTCGTTTTGCCGTTCATTTACTTCTGTCTGACGCGTAAGAACCCATACATTTTCATCAGTGGCATTTCACAAGCATTGGCCACTGCGTTCGGTACTGCATCAAGGCAAGTTATCTGAATTTAGTGCAATTGTTCCTTGTTTTTTTATGTAAATTCTAACAATTTCTATTTGTAGTTCGGCCACTATGCCAGTTACGATTAAATGTTTGGAAGAAAAACTTGGCATTTTGCCACAAGTCGTTCGATTCATGTTGCCAATTGGTGCAACAATCAATATGGACGGTACAGCTCTCTATGAAGCTGTCGCTGCTTTATTCATTGCTCAACTTCGCGGTGTTGATTTGTCCTTCGGAAGCATTGTAGCCATTAGGTAGAGTACCGCTGAGCGATGCCGGATCCGGACGAGTCATAACGGAATGCTTTTTTCTATTTCAGTATCACTGCTACGGCTGCTTCAATCGGTGCTGCTGGCATCCCTCAAGCCGGTTTGGTAACCCTTGTCATGGTCTTGGACACTGTTGGATTACCGGCTAGTGATGTTTCATTGATCCTCGCTGTGGACTGGTTCCTGTAAGAAATTCTCTCAAGATCTTCCCTTAAAAACGACGATCTTTCATTAAATTCCTCTATTTTACCTTTGACAGGGACCGAATCCGCACAACAATCAACGTTTTGGGTGATGCTATGGGCGCAGTGGTGGTTCAACACATGGCCAGACACGACTTACATGAATTGGATGAAAAACGCGAAGATGCAATCGTCATTCACACTGACATCGAAGAACAAGTGACGACGAAGAATCTTTGATCTTCCAATTCCAAAGAGCAAATCTGCGATTTCATTACTCACAACATAACTCTAAATCATACTCATTCGTCTTCTTTTAATTTAAATTTATTGTGAAATTCTAATTGTGAAATCAAAAATAAATTATCGCTGAGGCGCTTAGAAATATCGAGCAAGTGTTTCATCTGAAGTCACCTTCAAAATTTCGAAAACATTCCAGTAGAGTTGGCAGAACTTAATCATTTATTCGAATTTATTTGAAGTCCAATTCATATACAGATCAATGGTCAGTCCACAAGCATCCAATTCGACCTGACCAGAATGGCTTCGGCTGAACCAGAAATTGCTCGCAAGGTGGAAGTGTGAAAAATGAAAAAAAAGAAAATTTTTAACTAGATTCGTTTATTAATTTATTAATACCTAAAATGTGTTCTTATCGATTAAGTGAATATTTACATAAACGTCATATAAACATTAATGGAATTTTTTACAGTAAAACCTGCCGATAGCGGAATTGTTAAGAACGGAAACCTGGACAAAACGGAAAATTTGAAATTTTCCGTTGAAGCCAGTTTTTTTCGTTTTAGATAGTTCAAAGATTTCTGAATTTGTCTGCTCGAACTCGCTGTCAAAGCGTGTAAAAGTGAGTGCTGTCTATCTCCGCCTTTTAAACCGAAGCTCCTCGTTCCGTTGTAGGCAGGTTTTACTGTAATCAATTAATTAATTAATTAATCATTTCACGATTTTTCAATATTGATTCGTTTCTTCCCTCGAGCTTTTTTATAGCTGGCTGCATTATGAATAAACATGGATCTACAAAAAAATGCATATTTCATATTCTTCAATTCCAACTCAAATTTCGGTTTCAATTTCATTAAAAATTTCTAAATATTTCTACCTACAAAACTGATAATACGTAATCATCAACCTAATC
>JANSTV010038889.1:0-29508 GCA_027564135.1 Lestremia cinerea
TTTTTCGGTGAATTTGCAGTCATTTCGGTCGTTGTGTTGCGCCTCGTTCCCGTTTATTTTTAAAACGTCTGGTTTCTTCTTCAAGAAAGCATTCGTCGTTTTCTGGATTTTGGAGTGGATGAGCCGCGGACGCGGAGTATTAATGGACTCGTCGATTTCGTTCTGGAAAATTATATTTTTATAGAAAAACTAAAGCAACTCGTCACATCGTATTATAGTTTTATCGAATAAAGAGCTTTTGAGCGGAGCTGATCGCTGGTTTTCTTTCATTTTTCACTCAGTTTCCAGGGGGTGAGGGGGAAGAAAGGCAGTCTGGAAGGTAAGTTGGACTCGCACTCGATACAAATCGATCGATCACGCAGCATCGCAGCAAAGACACTCGACTCGATAATCACCTCGTTAAAGCAATTACGTGATTTACGAGTCAATCATTCCAATACAAAAGTCAACAGCACACGTCCATCTGGTCGACTTGCCAACATTCCGGCGACCGACGACTGACTCGAAAAGGTGAGTTCATTCATTATGAATGCGCCCAAACGGTCGGTTCGAGTGCCGTCAAACCGAAATCGCTCAATTCGACTGAGGCGAGGTGAGCCACCGCAAAGCAATTACGAAACAACCGTTCGGAATGAAATGCATTTGGAATTCGGGATGCTTCACTGGCGGACTGGCCGGTGCGGGGAACATCATCATCCAATTTATTACGTGAATTGCAAAATTGCGATACGCCGGGGACGAATGGAGAACGCCTGTGCTTAGCCGCAATAACCAACGCGTTTGCTGGCCACCGGCCGGGTGTGTATCGCACACCGGCTCACCGGCAGAATGACCATAATTAAATTTTCATCAGCCAGTCCCTTTTGCTCGACTCTGCTCTGTTTCGTTCGACTCAAAAACACTTTTTGACGCCACGCTTCGTTATCCGTTTCGACACACAGCCGCAACGAAAGCGATTCGAGACCGGCATTTTGCGAGAAAATTCGCCACGCTTCCTGACGGCAATTCGACCGTTCTGGGAAGCAGCCAATGCCAGACCGTGCCGTTTTCACAATTCGTTGGATGCCTCACAATCGATTCGTGCCGAAGAGCCGGAATGGCCAATGCGAACGAACGTCACGGCAATAATGAAGCCATCATCACTGGTTCGGCAAGTCCATCGAGTCGATCCTTGTAATTAAACATGGTTCTGTTTTGCGGGGCAAACTCAAGCAATTGGTAATTATTTTAAACGAAGACGACGCCTCGAAGCGGCCCAACATTGAAATGAGAATCACTTAACAAATCATACTTTATGGCAACGGAGGCAACCGGCAACGAGAGACGAGAAGGGGAGCAACAACTTAACAGCATCGTCGTTCACCATTCGCCAGCGAAGACATTTCGAGAGAGAATTCCAGCGTCGGAAATCGAAATTGGTGATTTGTTTGCGGATCAATGGTGATTACGTCACTGCGTGATGAGTCAATTTTCAGTTTATTTACAATTCATCGGGCTCTGCGACCTTTCATTTTTCCATTTTAATTTATTAACAACATATTTCGCCTGCGAACCTCCGAACAACCCATTCCAGTCTGATGCTGACAAATTCCACGGTGGCTGTTATTTTCGGGCAGCCGCTTGATTTTGGCGAATGCGATTAAAATTGTTCATTTATTTTTGACGAGTCGCAAATCACAAATGATGAAACCCAACCGGCTGATTTGCGACGGACGGGCGGATAGTGCGGATGGCATTCTCATGATTTACGACCGTTGGTTGCATTGCCGCGTTTGTAATTATCATTCGACTGTAATGGAGTGGCACCGGCCTCCCGAGAGAGCAGCTTCACGGCCGCTCCACTCGAAGACATTCGTTAATTATTCAATCAAATGTCTGAATAATTCACATTCTCATTTCTCGGCGCGTTGCGCGTAATGCATTCCGTGTGTTGGTTGCGGCGTGTGTGGGAATTCCCGAAATGACGGTTATCGCCACGTGATCCATTTGCTTTGGCACCGGGCGCGGAAGCAGAGGCCAAATGTCACAAGTGACGACGTGCGAATGCGGTTGTGAACAACTCGAGCCGGCAGGTGGATGTCGAGAATGACCAACCTCCATCCGTCGACCTCTCTCGACTCGGTCTCACCACTCACTCGAGCCATTTCCAGCGGTGCCAAATCTCAGCGACAACACTCATAATTCCGAATGGAATATAAACGCTTCGCGATTTATCATCTCTGATACGCCCATCGGGAATCGCATCCCATAATTTTGCCGAATGAATTGTGAGGCCGGTGCCAGTGGCTTCGTCGAAAAGCGGAATATGTCGAATTCAGCAGAAACAATGGTTGTCGATAGATTTCTCCCAGAGAGTTCAATTGGGGAGACGCTTCTTGCGCGTGAGTCATTCGGTGAGTGACCCGTGGCGCCCGCGTCTGAAGATGTCATTTTATTTGCATTTGAGCGAAGCATTAAAATCCGGGGTCACCGTTGGCCAGTTGCGCATCGCAATACGAGTGATTGTTGGCCAATCGACTGATTAATTGAAGCGCTTTCGAGACCGCCGGGCTTTTCGATTCGACGTGGCTATGCGTTGATGAGCTCACACTTTACAAATGCTGCCTTTGCATTCCAAGCGCGAATTTTATCAGCGGAGAGGAATCGCTCGCCAGCCAAACACTTGATTTCCTTCTAGAGGCCGATGGCCGATCGCTAATCGATGACCGAGTCGTTTAGTCAAATGTCACGATTGGCCGGCACGCAAAGGGGCTACGCGCGAAGGCGTTTTTATAGCGAGAGGTCACGGTGATCGCAATTCGCACGGCCGTTGAATTGAGGACGCATTCGAAATGGATTCGCTTCGAAAAAGAGTCCAAGCCTGGAATGGAGACGTATCCCAACTCGAACTCAATTCAGAAATCGGACGTGCGCTCGAACTCGTTAAAATTCAATTCCAGCCGAGCTTCAAACCAAACGTGTTCGGCCACAGATGGCGTGGGGTGCGCGAAATTCAAGACTTCAACCATCTAGTGGAGATACAACCCATCGATGAAGCGGAGCTGCTGGTCTCATCGAAGAGCTCCGCGTTCCAAAAGAAAGGCTTTTAAGAGGCGAGGGCAAGCCCACCAATATAACTAAAGAGGGCTGGAGCCCTTTCAGACGAGCATCCCTTGAACGAAAACCACTTTATTTTCATTTTTTTTTTTAAATATAATTTTTCATTTATTTCTGTGTTCATTCATGTCTTAAATAATAAAAATATTCACTGTGTTGTGTGCATCGCACCGCAACGCCAAGCGATGCACGGCGTTGCTCAACAAACATGATAATCCCCACCAAATGATTCATCATTTTTATAAAAATAAAAATCTTTTTCCGCTAACAGCCATAATTTTACAGTTTTATTCTCGTTCGTCTCCCGTTTATTCGGTGTTCGTTGGACGTCCGACGGACTGCGTTCAATGAATCTGCGTTCATTGCGTTGGCAAGAAGAAAGCCCGCAGACGGAACAAAACAAAACATTGCGAAACACACGCGCAAGCGCAGAAGAAGAGCAACGAAAATGGAACAAAACAAATTGCGATTGATTAAATTTAGAAAAAAAAAATAATTCAAATAAAATAAAATACTTGTTCCTAAACTACAATACTAAGTTTAACAATAATTTTGAAGAAAAACGATGGGTCACAGCGCCACACGGGTGGCCGCTGCGACGAAACCAACATGGAATCACAAGAAGCTATCTTCGTTCATAATTACAGAGTGGTTCTCCTAAACCGAAAGGCCATTTCCAATGCACTTTTGAGAGATTAAATGATCCTGAGCCACCGTCGGCGGACGACCCAGGCAACGAGGCAAATCGAAAAGAAAATGCCTGACAACGCCGTCCTGCACGCCAGGAGCGATCTCAACTCACCGTCGAAATAAACTGAATCGAAAAAATAATTTTAGGCGAAAATTAACGGATCCATTCATTTTCGAATTCGAATCACATCGAGTCGAAATTCAGAGGTGAATCGAATTGCACGCAGAATTTTGGACGTTCCTTGATTTTCAGTTTGAGATCTCAGTTCGCTAAATTGCTAAATTTTTTTATTTTAATCGGTTTTTATTCTTTTTCAAATTTGTGAAAGCCTTTGATTTTAATAAAAAAAAAATAAATTAAAAAAATTACGATGAATATTTGATATTCCAAAATTAAATAATTTGTGATTTTGTCAATTTCCAAAAAACGAAACTTATTTTGGAATGTTTTCTCGCGCTTTCCGCGTCGAAGGAGCGCGTCGGTCGGAACACCGTCGTATACTTGCGATTTTCAGCGATAAATTTTACAAAAAAAAACAAGAAAAATATGTCTCGAAAGTCGACCAAGGGATTTCTGGAGCGATCCAAGGTCGTACGGAGGGTAAGCTCGTCGATGAACGGAGATGCGACCGGGGTCGCAGTGAGGTCCAGGTGTTGCATCGTAAATTCGTCGTGTGCCAGAAGTCGCCGTGATCGAAGTGATGCCGGAAAAAAATTCGATATTTCAGTTGTCGCGCTGAAGCTGACCGCCTCAGCTCGAGCATGGATTTCCGGAAAATTCCTGTGGCCTGTGGCTGCCTCGGTCCGAAATTCACAAAAATTGTATTTGAACGCAAATTCTAAAGCACTTTGGCAAATCAACTCAAACAACTACTGCATTTGCTCTCACACGCACGCGCACACACCAATGTCTGTATGCGTTTCTTAAAATTCAAAATTAAATTTTTTTCTCCGGATTTCATGCAACGAATTTTCAGCAAATCGGAGTAAACAAAAATCCAAAACAATTCTAGAATTGAAGGCACTCGCTTAAGAACTATTAAAAGTGTTCACAAACTGCAGTTTTCGTTTCCAAGTCGGTGTGTTTGTGGCCGAGCTGGAGTCGATTCGGCGCCAGAACCGAATCAATCCTCGCGGGACTCCCGCGGCAGAAGGTTTTCCCGAAAGAGTGTCGCGTGTATGTGGGTGTGTTTGTGTGTGTTTTTTCATTTCAAAAATAGACTTAATGGCGCAGAGGTCAGCTGGTCATCCGAGTCGGCTTCCAACTTGGAGTTCCAACTCTTCGACGGCAGCAGAGCCTCATCCGCAAAAAGTGTGGCCGTGCAAATTCCCGTCTAAAAATCTTACTGAATAGTTTTTTCCACAAATTTATGCACAAATATCTCACAATGCTCTTCACTGAACAGTTTTGATTATCATATGGGAGCCGCATCGCTCCATCCGGCAGCGGATGAGTGATCGGCAGCGGCGTCGTTTTCGTTTTCGTCTTTCCTGTTCTGATTCGAGTTCGCCCACAGTGGAGCATCGAGCAATCCTGCTGACGTCTCGCAGTTGAGTTTTCTCGCGGGATCGAGCTCCAGCGTGGGTGGCTCGACTCGCTTTCAGCAAACCTCCAGAACCAGAAGCAAAGCTTTACAGAGCTCAGCATTTTCTTTCTTTTTATCTTTTTATAAATTGATCGGCGCATCGAGATTATGTCGTTCGCGCAGCATCGTTAATCTTTCAACTTTCCGGGAGGAATACCGCACAAATTTAATACTTTTTTTCTTGATACTTGACGAGCGAGAAAATGCTCTCGTTTCGACATTGAGCGAATGCGACACAATCACTGGCAGTTCCCGCGATTTCCTCCCGGCGAGTCGGTCGATGCTGGCGCTCGTTGCATGATTTTCAACAAATATTTTTTCCAACAACAACAATTCGTTCCTAACTATTCCTGTTTCTCCTCCGTACCTTTCGGCTCCGAAAATATAACTCACTTTGCTTAAATCTAATAGGATTGATTCTCCTCTCAAAATTCATTGTTTGCACATGCGTTTATTCCCGCTTGACAGCGTTTTTTTTACAGTTGGACGTCGCGTCGCCAAAGGCATTGACGCAAATTCCGGGACTTTTCCGCGGTTTGTGAATGAAAAACAAAGAGGAAAGACGTTCAACGGGGAAGCGTCGAAGCTCGCATCGAAGTCAGCCTCCAAGAACGAGCTGCGCTTCGACTAACGCTTCGGAAACGAACCCGTCGTTCCGTTTCGATAAATTAACTACAAAAATGGTGTGACCGCGATTGATACAAAAGTAGTGACAGCGACTGATCGAAGACAGATCAGTCGTGCGACGGCCCTCCGTCCACCGACTGAGGGCCGAGGGCGCGTCAGAGGCGATGGATCGACGCGGCGATGAAATGCAAAATATTGATAATGATTGACGCGACAAACATAAAATAAGGCTTAATCGAGAAGTGGTGCGGCGATCACGCCACCAGGTCAACGCAAGACGCCGTCGTTGACGGTGGCGCGGTGGCCGTTCGATCGAGATCCAACAGGGATCTCACAAGTCCGTAGGGTTCTGGTCGGACTGATAGTGATGATGATGACGTCTTCTGCGATGGCACATCGTTGTTTGAGGAATCAGATTGTACAGATGCATGAGACGTGTTGCTCGCGGTCGCTTTGGTTGATGTGGCGTCGCTGCCGGAACTGGTGCTGGTGTCGATGCTGGTGCCGGTGCCACTGGCGACTCCGATGATGTTCGTGTTTGAGGGGGCGGGGTGATTTGTTCTTCCTGCATTATTTGGATCTTGTGGAGTCTCGGCGACGCACTCTCTGCGCCGTTTTCGATGCATCACGCCTAAAACACGAAATGAAGGCGATTAGAATGCGCTGAACGGGCTGCGAGTGTGGCACAGAAGGATGCGTGTATTTACACAGCGGGCGATGGGGCCCTGGTTAAAACTACTAAACGACGGAGCGGAATGCGCTTGCGTGGGACTCACAAGCGACTACCGCAACGAAAACACAAATTGTGAGCGAAACAAACGAGCAATGATTCGACGATGCAAGACGTGATTTGATGGCGGTGCGGTGGTGAGTTGATGAGATGATGAGATGTGCGAATGAGGGGTGATACGAATGCGAACACAAGTGCTGAAGGTGCGAGGGTGAGTCACTGAAGCAAGTCTAAGCTAGGTGACGCAAAAGGAAAAACCAGAAGCGCATCAAAACCAAATCAATTTCGAACAAAAACGGGAAAACCAAAAAGAAAATCAAGAATGAAAAACGGATAATGCTTTTGAAATCAGTGGAAAATCACGGCCAATGTCGTTCCGACGCATCTGCGGGCCATTTCGAAACGATTTCAAAAACGAGTAAAAAAAGAAGAAGAAAAACAAAAGAGGAAAATAACGGTAAAAGTGCGGCACTACGGACATTCAACAACAACTTGTTTGAATCCAAAAATGGGCAAAAAACAAAGTGGACCAAACGACTGGATGCTTACTGTTACGGACAGCGACGTCTCTTGCACTTGCATGGCCTGCCGTCGGAATTTGGCCAATTTCGCCTTATTGATGGGGGCACCTTGAAGATGAATGAAATTATTTAGATGGCTGAGAGGAGGCGAGAGTGGTCGGAGAGAGACGTTCTGGTGCGAGGGATGATCAGATGCTTAACGGAAAGGGGATGAAAAGCGACGTGGTGATTCTGGCAGCAATCCACGGGCGTCGGCGTCGAATGACGTTCAACCATTTCGTCTTCGGCACGAGAAATGCATTTGGCACGCGTCCGGGCGCCAAAAGTGCACAATGCAAATTATGAACGATAAAATTCAACGAAGATGAAGCGATGACTCGTGAATGATCCCAATTTTTGGAAAATGCGCAGAGAACGACAAACGGATTCGAGACCATCGGAACCGTTGGATAGCTGGAAGTAACATCGCACCTCGGAGATGCGTCAATACTCACCGATGTAACTGAGCAGCACTGGCAAGAATATCAAACCGTGGGCAGCACCAAACAGCACGATGCCCAAATACATCCGGAAATAGAATACTTTGAAGATCTGGCTGCTAGCCAGTCCCAGCACGAGGATGCCGGCGAACTTGGTCAAGGTGATGCCGGAGAAGATCGAGCTGCCCATTTTGGTGAGAGCGTCAGCTGCCCGACGTTCTCGTGTCTCCTCCATCGACACCGAAAAGCTGTGCACCAAATGCGAACAGAACTCGACCGAGATGCCCACTGACATGACGAGGTTGACCAGCGACACGGCATTCAGCGAGATGTTCCAGATGTACATGAGGCCGCCCAGGTTGATGACGATCATCGTGATGGTGATGACGACGACAATTGACGAATGGATGTCGAAGCCCATCAGGAAGAAGGTGACGATAAATATCGCCAGCACTGAGTAGCCCATCGACTGCAGGGTGTCTGGCCACATGGTCAGATATTGCTCGTAGAAGACGTAGAAGACCGAGTAGGGGAATACGTTCACCTGAGAAACGTCCTGCTCGGCGATGCCCTTTAGCCGCAAATCAGCCTGGATCATTTTCGTGATGTTTTGCGAGATGTTGCGGGCAGCACGCAGGGCTTCGTAGTAATCGGATGAGCTCTTCAGAATGGTGTGATAGGCCATGAAGTAGGATGCGTCGACGACGGTGCGGTTCATTTCGGTGACGTGGTAGTGCACGGCACTTCCGTACGCAGCATGACCCGCTTTGGCACACTCCTCGTCCGGATTGTCCTGCAGGAAAAACGGCAGATAGGATTCGAATCCGGTGACGTTGGGACGCATGCTCGGCGGTTGCTTCACTATGTTGCATTTCGTGCAGCTCGACTCTGAAAGACAAATCCGAGATTAGTTGGGCGCATTGCCATTGTCGCGACTTTCGACTCACTTGAATGTGGACAGAAGCTGCCGTTGTTCGGATAGAATCTGCAGCACGACTGCGAGGCCGACCAGTCAAAGTAGTCGTCGAGCCAGCTGGAAGCGGGTCGGGCGATGTACGAGGTGTTTGGCGTCTTGCTTGCGATGTAGATCTGCGTCGACAAGCTGTCCTCGTTGCAATACTGGCCGCCGCATATCAAATTCTGATGGTTCGTGTTCGAGTAGTTCATTCCGCTAACCACAAAGTACATTGGCGGGCCGATGCTCAGATACCGTTGGATGAACTGGAAATATTTCAGAACGAAACTGTCCTCCGGCATCGAAAGCTCTTGATCCAGACCGACTTCGATGTGCGGCGCCACGGCAATGCTGGAGCAGAGCCATCCGAAGAACACGATCATCACCAGCACTCGCACGGTCTTCTGCATCAGGAAAGGCACGTAGATCAACCTGAAGAACTTGTACAGCACGCCTTCCACGTTCTGGACGATGTCGCGGTTCTTCCCTCGGATGAAACAGAAGATGTCGAAGCGGTTCTCAGCCTGGCGTACCGCGTCCAGCGTCAGTAGACTGATGAAGCACGTGATCTGCAGCAGAAAGTCTATGAGCAAAGCCATGCCAGCGTACAGCGCGAACGCCTTGACGGCCGGCATGTCCGATAGGCCGCCCAAGAAGAAGCAGCAACTCTCGCTGACCGACGTAAGCAGCATGCTGGGGCCAACTTGCCCTACAATGCGTCCCACGTGCTCGGCGTGCGTCTCATTTGGACGCTTCGGGTCACGTTGGTGCGTCTGCACGAGAATGAAAATGTTGTCGACGCCGACGGCCAGCACCAGGAACGGGATTACCTCGACGATAATCAGCGTGGCCGGGATGCCAATGAAGCCGAATAACCCCACCGATGACACGACAGAGGCCAGCACGATGACCACGCCACCAATGCCAAGCGTGATTTTGCTGTCGATCAGGATGCGACTGTAGTTCTTCAGCTCGACGTGCCCCAGGGCGATGGCAATGTAGGCGAACATGATCAAATACGAGACGAGAATGGTTGAGATGTCCGACTTGGATTCACGCTGCAGTTCATCTTCAATGGAGCGTTCCGACGAGAAGGCAATGTCCATGAACTCTGACTTGTTGACGCTGGAGTAGTTTTGCATGAAGCCGACGTACATTGATTCCCACCGCTTCGCAGGCTTGATGCGGTCCTTCTTGTGGTAATTGTTGACGAGGAACGTCAGTATGATCACGTCTGCCTTCTCGTAAGCCGGCTTCGAGGACAGTGACTCGCCGTCAGTGAGGAATCCTCCCAACGCGATGGCCGGGTCGATGGGGCCGCCATACGGCGCCAGGCACTCGGGGTTGTAGGGGTTGCCAAAGCAGCGCATGAAATGGTCCAAGTAATTCACTTGGAATCCGTCGGCGTCTTCGTCTTCATAGTCGAACTTCTCCAAATCGTCCTGAAAGTAGCCCCATAGCGACTGCAGGACGCAGTCGTTTGTCGAAGTGGGTCCTCGGAACTCAGAAGTCAGTGGCGCGTAGCAGATTTTGTCAAGGCTGAAATTTGTTCCGTCGCCCAAAGCTGCATGGAAAAGCGTCTTGTTAGTCCTCTAAAAGCCTCCTCCCACCCATCTCCATCTTACTTTTGATCGCCTCCTGCAGTTTGAACACTTCCAGTAGGAAATCTTTGTTGAACACCGGCCCGAACTGGATGACGCCGTCAGAGGTGTTGTGGATCACCGGCGCCAAATTCTGCGCCTTGATGATGATCTGGAATTCGATTGTTAGTCGAAGGTTGTTCGAGAGGAAGCGGAGCGTAGACAAACCTGTTCGATGCGGTAGAATGGCTCAAAGTTTTCGTCGAAGAAGTTCCGTTCAATGCGCGATCGTGAATGTGGCGAGGCCCACAGTTCCACGGGGTCGGTGATGATGTTCAGGTATTTGATGCCGTGACCCATTCCAACGACGAAGCAAAAGCCCAGAAACAGTACGAACCACGGATTCTTAGCGCATAACGTGCCCCAAATGGTGAAGTACTTTTCCAGCACGGTCTCCGTCTGGGCGCCCAGCTTTTCGAAGTAGCCGTACTCCTCGTCTGCCGATGCAAGACCGTCCGGATGGGCACTCATCTCATGGTCGCCTTCCCACGTTCCACCTGCGAAAGGAAACTACAGTTAGACTTTCTCCGACTGCTAACGACATATTCGTCAACTCCGAGCGAAAGTATGTACAATGACAGCAGCAAGCAATTAACAAAACAACAAGCACAAGCAAACGTTACGGCAATCCAATCATCATCAAGAATGTTAATCGAAAGCTGAGACTCATTCCGGGAAGTCGACGTTCGGAAAATTGCATCCTCACCCACTCGCCCAACGCCCTCCATCTCGTCTCGTATCGAAGACTGTTGGCTATTTTCGGCTCACTCGCAGAAACCAGACACACTCAAGCTCGAAGCACCGTAATGTGATTAGCGAAATGCAAGTATTTCGCAGAAGCCTAAGCCAATTATGGAGCCCTCGCGAGCATCCGTTAATTTCGTCGTCACGTTGCCAACGTGAAAAGTCGTGCATCTCGGTACTATACGTTCTGTTGTTCGAGACGAGACTGGCGAGTTTGCAGCATCGTCGCATTTAAAACCACGGCCAAAGGTCAGTTAAGGCTCCGGCCGGCGAATCCCAGCCGATTGGTTTTGTCACGACAAACGTCCATTCGCCGTCCGATCTAATTCAATTCTCGCTAATTGCCGTCGAATCGATTCAATGCAGTTCGAATGAAATTCAATTACGCAATTGAGGTGCAATAATCGCATTGATCGTTTTCAGCACGCAATCGGGCGTCGCTGACGATGACATCTGAGGTCAATTGATGGCAAACCTCCCATTGGACTCTCACTTTGCGGCCGGGTCGACTCCAGCGATGAGCTGAGCGGTTCACCTCCTCCCGTTCGTCTCGCAACAGCAGTCCGTTTCGCCGACGCAGTGCCGTCATTTGCAACAGGCGGAATTATTTTCATCAGTCAAGGTCGCATCGCAATCACCGATCAATATTTACTTGTCGAATTAAGAGCGCCGCTGCGGTTCGACGAGGCATTTTCCAAAATCTGCTAGGAATGTTGTTAATGTCGATGATGCAAATGTGATGCTGACTCGATAAACGACCCACACATCTGCCGCAGGATGGTAATCGGATGTCGCTTGCATTTCCTGTGGCTGCAACCAGATTATTCGCTTGAGTCGTGCGGCTCACCGAACAAGATGCTTGCGTTCAATTAGTCGTGTTTATTTGCTCGGCCGCATCGATCGCGGTGGCGAACAAATATTTGCATTGGTAATCATCGGTTTGGCTCTCTTCGTCGCAGAATTGCTTGTCGAATGTGAAATTGACTGACTGATTTGGGCGCGCTGACTCAGCGCTGCGGTGTGTTGTTCTGTTAGGCCGTCGTCGCTGTCGTGAGTCAGTGTTTAGCGCTTTGATTGAAATACCCTCATTCCGGCTCATTGACGAGTGGACGGGAATGGGAATTCAGTCGAAATCGAAGAATATCGATCCACCTCGAGGTTCCACCGAACGCAATAAAATCGAGTCCGGACAATAAAACGTCGAGTATTTGACGACAACATCGCGCGGTGGCATTTTGAAATTATTCATGAAATTATTATTGCCCGGTCGATCCGGGGTTTCTCCGATTGCATGCGATACATTTGCCTAGCTGAGTGGTGATGAGCTCATCGTTCAAGACTCCAACACCGAACCGGGGTCGTACGGCCACAGTCAGTCAACACCGTCGGCGTGTTTCGCCGATTAACAAGAGCCGACCAGTGAAAAAAAGGTTAAGCAAAAAACGGGTTTTTAATAATATAGATATAGATATTTGCTTAATTAATTAACCAAAAAAATGATTCAATTAACCAATTTTGAAAATAAAATAAAAATGGTTAAATATATTTAACAAAAAAAAAATCAAATAATTGACATTTTTTTAAAACATTAAAAAATGGTTAATTATTTGGCAATTTTTTTTGTTGCTTAAATTTTTAACCATTTTTGTATTATTTTGAAACAAATGATCAAAAATTGATATAATTAAAAATCATTTTTGTGGTTAGCAATTTTATTCACTGGTCAAGATCCGATTGCGTGTTTAATTGGAGCCTGAACTCAATCACAGAATCGCCACCATCGACCGGCATCGCAAATGATCTAATCAGCGTAATAATTCGATTCGACTTGGACACCGCCGCGGGCAAAGTCACAAAATAACGCGTGAAACGGCCGATTGATGTTGATTGTTAGTGCCGCGGACTGAGACAGTTTTAGTTTTCACAAATGGGGTCGAGCACACACATGCACGGACGTTAGTCATCGTCGGCCGATGCATCGGGGTTAGTAAGCACTCGCACACAAACAGGCGTCCTACAAACGCAAAATTCTACGGAAATCTACGGAAATCTACTAAGGAAAGGTCGGGATGGACAAACACAAAACGCACTTCGCTTCCAAATGGAGGAACGACAGGGCCATTGCCAACACTAGCGGCCAACAGCAGTCGCCGTTTGGAAGCGAAAAGACGCCCACAAATTCAACGCTTTCAAACAAAACCAACAAAAAACGAAAAGAAAAGAAATAATTTAAAATTTGAAACCTACTCGATCGCTTCGACTGCAACGGAGAATCTTCTCGATCCGCACAAATGTCGCTATTTGAATTTCCATCGGCGGCCAAACGTCTTGCCACGTTTGGACTGACTTCTCTCGCACCAGTTTCGACCCGGACCATATCGTCTATTTGCAACACCACCAATTCACATCCACACCACCGAAAGTATGCAATTTCATTTGAGACGATTGAAAACGAAAGGAAAACAAAAAAATAATGAATGAGTGAGCGACCAAACACCAGACTCGCTGTTCTCCAGCACTTCGTCGCAAAGTTCGAGCAAAAGCCTCATTCGGATTGAATGACGCGAGGCCCAAGGGAAGAGGGAGGGCGACGTAGAGGAATCCCATTTCCAGATCATTTGAACGATCGCACTGCGCTGTCGTTTTGAACTCTTTTTGCAGTTCGATCGCGCAACACCTTCCGCCCCACCTCCTTCACATGCCTGAGGACGCTCGTCTGGGCTGTTAGTAAATGCTTAAATTTAGAAATCATTTTTTGAGATTTTTCGTAAGTTTCGTGCAAGACAGCTATCGCATTCGGTTAGTCAGTAAGGGGACCCCCCACCACTGTCAGTCACATTTCGATCGTCACGGATCACTTCGTATTCTCGGCTGTTCGCGAAGGAAATCTGGTATCAATCATTGAGTGGTGCAAAATGAAGGGAGCAGAGCCTAATTGACTAAATGCCCGTCGATGGGAGTTTCATGACTGACTCTAAATTGCTAGTTCGCGGATGGAAAAATGGTTAACTTTTGGGAAAAACGGAAGGGAAACTCAGTGCTTGAGCTCGACTTACCGAGTGATCTCTTCGATGGGAACATGCAAACGCCGCATAGAAACAGAATCGAACCGACGCAGAACACGATCAACATGATGCATGCGTAGCCGTCCAAACCGAGAAGCGAGAATGGCTCACGAGGTGGAGGTGGCGGTGGCGGCACCGGACAGGATTTTTCGCAGTCCACGCATGAGCAGGCGGGCGTTGAACTCTGGAAAAAAAGTGGCAGAGTAGCCGGTCAGAATCTGAGGATCGGAGTTGGCTGTGACACGACTCACATCGATGGCTTCGTGGCAAGGAATGATCTTGGGGTCGTGTGGGGTGATTCCGTTGGGCAAGGGGCTCGTGTCCGGCTGTGGAAGGTACGTTATCTGAAACGGTACGTAGAAGTTGTCTGCCGCGTCGCCCATGTAATAGAACCACTTGGCGGCACTGCATCTCGATGCACCCCAGGCACCGCACATTATGTCCAAGGCGAGTTGGCCGGTCGACGGCACCGACACCTGAAATGAGACATTTGTGAGGAATCTGCCAGTCACCCCGACCCAACCCGGTTTTCGAAGCCCCATTTCGATGGCGTCCAATTACTCCATAAATCATCGCCACCGCAACCGCAACCGCATTCGTCAATCAGTCGGTTTAATTGAGCAATTCAAGTCGTTAATTATCTGAAGGTCGTCCGCAATTCGTCAATTTGATTTAATTGGGTGATATGCGAGCGCGTTATTGCATGCGGTGGACGCTGTGAATGCAGCGCACTGGGTCGACACACCTACCTGCGAGCACGAGTTGTAGGTCCCGTTCAGGTACCGCTCCGTCAGATACAGATTGACGCCCGTCACGTACGGACCTGAAACGATTAGAAACGGACGATTAGTCTTCTTCCGGCCGAGGTGTTGGAGCGCCGCTTGCGAGAGACATTCCCAAATCTTCATCGATCAAAACTTTTTTTAAAATTTTTTTTCCATTTTTTGGAAAGTGCCAGCCGCGCCACTCAATGCTGAATCGATGCGAACTCAAAGTCCGTAGGAAACGAGAAATTTGTTATTTTGATTTCTCTTCGAATTTGTTTTTATCTTTCTCAATCGCGCGGAATAATTCATGCGGAATGACCGATGAGCAACGCCGCTGTCCGGTCTCATCTCCGCGGTGACTCTTCCTCACGTGGCGATGCATAAATGTTTGCGAAATGGCATTCAAATGGTATCGCATGCACGAAATCACGTTGCGTGTTGATCGACAGGCGATTGCTTATGAATCTTTCGTGAGTGACGCGGCTGGAGTGTTCCACAATTCGATTATCGACGCCTGGGAATTGGGCGACGCAACCCGAGACTGCGAAAGCTCATTTGCAATTCCGAGCAAATCGTTGCGTCCTCGAGGTGCTTGCATAACCGAGGGACAGCCGCCAGAACGAGAATGAGGTGACGATGAGCCGTCGAACGCGTTCTCGACTTTCAAATGGCGTGCATCGTCAAACCGAAAATGTCAACTCGTGTGGACTCGCACGCAGGCGAACTGACTGGAGAGCTGTCATCGATTGCCGAATCGTCAGAGATAACGAGCGAGAGCTTGTCAATCGCCGGCTTGTGCTGAGCGATTCACCGTGAATCGTTTTCGTGGAGAAGCTCAGGCGGAAAAACGTCAACAATCCAATTAGTTTTAGTGATTTTCATCGCTCGCGCCCAATGTGAAATGTAGAAAGAGAGCGGGCGGCATTCTACGAAGGGCTTTATGGCCTTTTCATTTTGCATGACAAATCATAATCGAGCCATTCTGGTGGTCGGGCGGATCGATAAATCAAGCACCTACTTGGAATGTCCGCACTGACGATGACGTCGGAATTATGATTGTCATTTGGGTTCGGGGTCTTTGAGTGAGACAGCGAATCACAATGACGGCTTCTGGCAAAAGGCCAAGCCGGCCCCCTCGAGACCAGCGAACCACAACCGAAACGTTTCGTCCGAGTCAGCATCTCCCATCCGATCGAAAAGTTCATCATTTTAGCCGACGACCGACGATGATTCAATCAAACCAACTCGCAAATTGTTAACTCGTTCGATCAATTATGCAAACATCAGTCAAAATCAAATCAACGAGTCGATTTCAATGACGCTGATTGACATTCCAACGAAACGGGCTGTTTGCATTAATTATTCATCGTTTTCAGTCGTCGCAGCGAAAAGCGAATTCCCGGCCGGTCGGTTCGCTTTTGTTTGCGACAGAGTTCTTTCGACGGAGTCTCGCCTTTGGAGCATTGAAAAAATGGTTAATTTTTGATTATTTTTAAAACCAAAGAAATGGTTGGAAAATTAAATATTTTTTAAATTATTAAAAAATGGTTAATTATTTAACCTGTTTCTCGGTTGAATAGTTAACCATTTTTTTATTAATTTAAAACATAAAAATAAGAAAAAATGGGTAAATATTTAAAAAAAAAAATTTAAAAATAATCATCCATTTTTTAATAATTTTAATAATTTATAATTATTAGACCAAAAAATGGGTAAATATTTAACCATTTTTATTTTATTTCAAATCCAAAAATTGAAATTTTTAAAAAGTTGTTTGGTTAACTGCTCTGGAGGCGTCTAAGCCAAATCGGTCACTAAGGTTTGGCCAGCGAGACCCTTGAAGGTAGCCGCATTGAAGCGAAAGGGATAATGCCATCAGTCAAGTGAGACGTGCCTGCGAAGCGGTTCCATTCAGCGCATCCACCGACTCATTTCCGACTTGTTCCGATTGAATCACCTCAACGTCGTCGTCGTTTTATCCACATCAACATTAAATTGAATTGAAAAGCAGAAATGCTAAAGTTCATATCTGGCAGTGGCGTCGGACGGGCAGCATCGACTCAGAGCCGTACGTGCGGTCGAACTCGCTGACTAGCGCTCGCACGCAACGCACAGAATTTTCAGCGAAGATTTTGAATTCATTTCGATTCTTTCTTCGCATTTCATCTTCTGATTCATTTTCCATTCGTAGTTCGCGCATTCGAATCGCTTTAAAAATCTAAAATTAGCACGAGGAGCATCGATGGCTGTCGGTCGATTCAATCAGAGCTGAATGCAGATTCTAAGAAAGCGCCGCCGGCCATTCGTTTTCGCATCGATAGAATCGATCGCGAACACTAAGAGCGGCCTCAATCGAATCCAATCCGAATGACCTCTGAGCGGTCGACGTGTGCGGCCGGGTCGGAATGAAAACGCTAACCGGTTCGTCATCGCAACCGCACGCGGTCAAACCGCAAAACAGATGGATTATCGGCTGTCCATCACCACCGCAATTGGTTCAAAGCAAATCGATAAAAACGAAAGCATTTCAATCATTTTTCAGCGAGCTCCGTCCTAGCGACATTCATGCGCAATTAAGAAACAATTCCATTCTCGATTCGAATTAATCATCCGCTTTGGAATATGACATTTCGGATTGGCTATCGGCGCAGCCCCAACCGCCGACCAGGAAAAAAAACTTCTCGCTTTCGACAAACAAACGTTTTTGTCGGAATGATAGAGCGGAATGCATGACAGCGCGGCAATCGATGTGGCCATTGGTCGGGCTGGATGTCATTCAACTTGGTGGCGGACATGCTTTGCTCGCGCAGGGTCGGGGTAATGGCACCTTCCAGAAGCATCCAGCCCACCAAGAGCCATTAATCACGAAGCAAAGTAATTCCACGTTGTCGATTGACGACAAAAACATCGACAGTAAACCATGGCCAGGCGATGGCATACAACTGATTGACCGACTGAGGTGGGCGACGACGCGTTTCTGGGATCGATTGCTCAAATAAGTTTTTTTAGTATTTTCATTGTTGATCCACACCGGGCATGAGCCTTCCGAGGGAATGAGCCAAACAAACACCGCTCCGTCGAAATGACCAACTAAATGCATAGCGTAAACCATTGCGGCTATTGTCACCGCGGACGCCCAACCAGCCCGACCAACTTGTTCGCTAATTGGAACACTTTTTCTGCTGTTCGGCGTGTTTGCCTTCGGCGGTCATTATGTAAATGACCTGCTGGGCGACGACCGCGATTGAGTCACTCGTTTCGAAGTGAAATTCCGATGAGAACTCTCCCCAACCTCCAACCCTCCCTCCCTCCTTCCTGGAATGGACACAAAACGGAAAGACACGAAAACAAACGGAAAGCAACTGACCTTTGTCGCCTTTCTCCAGTCCTTGAATTTCCATGAAATTCGATTGATTTGCGCCGCACGTAAAATCACACAAATGCCGCACCAAGTTCGCCATGCAGGACGGGCATCGTTTCAAGAAGTTCGCCGCCAATTCGATGTTGGAATTTAAGGTATCAATCTGCGAAAAGGAAGAGATAGAGCATCGAATCAGTCAGCGGCTCAATACAGTTGCCGCTCCGCTTTGGGATCGATTTTCGACCGAAAATAACGCGTTGAATGACCTCACTGCGATTCCGATTAGGCTGCTTGCGTTTTGAGTGCGTCAGATGGTCAAACGCACACGCAGTGACTACTCGAATCAATTTGCCCGTCGAAGTTGGAATCAGACGAATTCAACAGTGAAATCGTTTTTTTGTTTTTTTTTCTTTTTATTTTTTTTTATTTTTGTTGCTTTTTTTCGTTTTGTTTTTCGTGCTGATGAACTCACGAGCACGCAACGGTGAATGCAATCGATCCGTGCGAATTGCCGGCTGTGCAAACTTGCGAATTACTCGTTCAATTACTCTCTGACTAATGTGCGAAGCCACTTGAACTGTGAAGCGACTCGGTATCAAGGTCAAATGTGCTATTCGACGCCGAATGCGGCGGCAGAAGGGATGCGTTGCGAAACGTTAAACTGCCGGCTGAACGGCTTCTGACTCACCTGTTCTTTATCACAGCACGTGTATGTGTTTTGGGCACCAGTCAGATGGGGACACCATTTGGCCAGTGCCGATTTGCCCTCCGGGTTGAGGAGTGGAGCCGTTCCATTGAAACTGCAGTATTTCTTGTGATTCGTCGTCGTGTCGAATTTGCAAACGCCGTACCACACGCACGTTGCATTTGTGTTTGGCTGGAAAATTTAAAGGCGATTAGTTTCCACTCAAAGAATGGGGGAGGGGGCAGGGTAATTAGGCGAAATTCGAGGTGGCCAGCCATCGACGATGTGAAAGACGTCGCAACCCCAAACGTCGACAATCAACGCGTCAACCTTGTCCAAGGTGACCCCAACCAAATGAACAATTCGGTCATCAAGCTCGTCGTCGCGTTGGAAAATCGTTTGCCGCACCGAACTCCATACGTTCGTCGAAAGGATTAGTTTTCATTTGAAAACCTCGCTGAGGTTCTCTGAAAACATTAACCGTGGCCTACTTAGTCGAAGTCGATCATCATTCCCATCGACATGCCGCTGATTAACGCATTCGAGGGCTGCCATTCGACGCACGTGCGGCCGCTCAGCAATTGAAGCATGATGGAGGGCCGCACAATCATCGATGAGAGTTCGAAATAATTGCATCGATCACGGCAGCACTTTCTCTTTCACCTTCCTGACAGCGTCGCGGCGGCCAGCGGGGTGTTTTCGAGCAACCGAATTTTCCACCGTTCGGAAAAGCGACTTTCAAAGTCATTCTCGAAACAGCAACAAATCCGATGCATTTCTTTCCAATGACGATGGCGACAATGACGACGACGCCGACGAGGCTTTGCATTGTAAAATGTAAAAAAATTTCATGGAAATGTCTTCATTTTACGATTTATTTTTAGTTTGATGGCGTCGTTATCGAATAACGATTTGCTTCGTGCTCGTCGAGGGGCTAGCCGCATCGGGCGCTGGCTGGGTAAGGAATGGGAGCCAGTTCACTAAACTGCGACGAAATTTTCACCGTCGACTCGTCAGAGCCAGCGTTGAGTGGCGTCATTGTGCGTTTGTCTGGCGCAAGGGCATGGCGCGTCGAACAACCGAATCGATTCATCATAGGCATCGTTTGCATTCGATTTGAAATTCGAACGAACAAACAATCGCTCGGTTCAATCAATAAATTAGTTATTATTTTCATTCGGTCGCTTGTTCGCTTGTGTGGTGGACTGCAATCGCGCGGCGCAAGCAACGTCAACCAACAATCGACAACAGGTTGCTAATTGAGTCGTTCCATCGGCAAACGCAAATGAGTGATGAAAATTCGCGGTTTGTTATTCGCTCGTAAGCCGAACAATGGCATTCGTTCAGCGGCAAGGCAATTCAAGTGTCAGCGTCAGCCGTGCCGAGTCTTTGACGGCTAATCCACGACAAGTGAAAATCCATTAATCGATTTCTGGACGACGCGCGCGGCATTGGCAACGACAAGCGATAACGATTGCTATGTCGACTGTCCGAACCGCATCGATTCGTCAACGAACCGCTTTACGTTGCCTCGCCAGCTGTGCCTGTTCGCTCAATGACACACCGCCGCGCTCGATGATTATCGCTCGTTTGACGGATTTTCATGAATTAGTCATTCGTGAATTGCGCTTTTGCGCGAAAAAAAAGTTTCCTCGACCAAGTTTCCTGCTGGCCCCACTATTTTGGGGGCTTTGTTATCGCGGTACTCGCATTTGATAAATTGACCGGCAGAGGCAAAATTCCCGAAAATCCGTCAAATGAACAAGAATCATCAGGTTCAGCTGGCGAAACAACGGCTCGAGTGGGCTGTCATTGTCGGGTTCAATTTAGATTTCCTCTATTTCCGGCGGATTTTGGGGAGGATGTGACGTGGCCTGCTTTTGGGGAGCTCGATGGTTGCTGGACGGGTTTCCACGTTGGATCGACCGAGGAAGCCCTCGTGGGCAACTTGGCACCTGTTCGACGCTGCAATGACATCATCCGAGCGTATCTTATCGGTTCCGTTCGTCCATTCCATCCAGCGTTATCTCCTCGAAGGAATGCTGATAAATGTTTCGCTGAATCGATGCGTATGACGAACCGAAGAAAAACAAATGAATGCGATAACGCAGCGATTGACGCGAAGTCGAAGAGCGCCCACACCTTTGGATTCCCGAGAACTCAGCATATTCATCCGGAACGCCACCAAATTTATGAGTCTCGACAATTGCGAAAGGGCATTGCATTGTTTCAATCGAGCTCGCATGCAAGACACAGCGAGTGAGTTGTGAGAGAAAGCCTTGTCGTTCGAGCTCGAATTCGATCTGATGGGAGCCCACTTCCGATTCTTGGTCGAAATTAGCTTGCGTTGGCCAATTTTAGCCACTCGACGTTGATTAATTCGATTGTCGATGACCTTTGACCCATCGTCAGTTTGCCTGTTTTGGTGCAGAGGCAACAGCTAGGAAGTTGAGGCAAGTCTACTCGCCTTTGCCCCTCTTATCAGGATGTCGTGGCACAATAAAAAATTACGAAATTACTCGAATTTTCTGCAATTAGTCACCAGCAATGCTTTGATGATTCAATGAATGGCCGAATCGCGGTATGAATTCGATAAATCAAATGCCGAAGGTCAAGGGCGACCTCCATTCTCTGTCAAATGGTCGCAAGCCGGTAATTGTTTTGGTTTCAAATGAGGCGGTTCAATTCGCTGCGGCGCACTCGAATGTGTCACACTTTCGACCGAACAAAAAAAGCGGTCAAAACAAATATCAGGCGAGAAAACCCGCGCTCGCAAATCAATTGCTGGCCGCTCTGATGTTTACGTGACAATGAAATTATGGTTAACCAAAATACTGCCATTTAATGATATAAATTTTTGGTTAATTCATTAACCAAAAAAAGGGGTGACAATTTTTTAATAATTAAAGAAAAAAATTAATTATTAATTATTTATCAATTTATTTTTTTGGTAAAAATATTTACCCATTTTTGTTTTATTTAAAAAAATGGTTAATTATTTAACCTTTTTTTTGGTTAAATAATTAATCAAAAATTGTTATTATTAGCTTTTTGGTTAATCATTTGTTTCACTGTGTCATGACGAAGACAACGACAGATATTTTTTAGCTGTTCGACGATGCTACTCTCGAGAATGCAGCGGTCAGGTAATTTCAAGATTTTCGCGGAAATGCTGAACCGCCATGTGGCCGAAGGTCAACCTGGCGCTTCTGTCAAATGGACGTCTGTTCCAAATCACGTGCAATCGCTTGTCAGGCGTCGATGAATGCATTGGCGGTGAGCGGGTACAAAACAAATGCCAGCAACAATTGCAAATGCTTTCGTGGCCGAATGGAAAATCGATATCGAGCGCAGCACTGGCCCCAGCCGTGGCCGATAGCACAACAATTGCATTCGCAATTGCATTGGCAACCACAGCCGCAACAGAGCCAAACGAAATAGATGACGACGACGACGACGGACTCAAATCGATTCATCGCGATTCGTGCGCTCCGAAAATAACACGAACCGCTCACGAAAGCCGGGTGCACCGTTTGATCGTTTGACGAATTCCATCAGCCGCTGGTTGTGTGAACCATACGATTCCGTTAGAAATGTCCAGTTAGATGTTTGTCTTTTGCGTGTCGTCGCCATCGTCGTCATCATCGTTTTGTCTTTTCGGTCGATTTGCATAATTCCGATGCCGACAAGGTCAACATTCAATAGTACTTCTGGTGAACGGTTGCCAAAGGTCTTCGTCGCTCGCTCGCGCCCATTCAATCGACCATTCTCGCATCAGCCAACAATTCGTCGTTGTTTCTGCCGTTGCGTAATTTCAATTGCTCTGCCGCTCGCTCATCTCCGTTTCGGTTCGAATTTGGCTCCGTTCTGGTTTCGAATCGATACGTTGTTGTTGAAAATTTCATAAACCGGCGGCCAATGGGAATTCCTCGGAATGAAAATTCTTTTCCAAATCGATCGCTCGGACAACCCATGCTTTGATTTGATTTTGAATTATTCAATTTCATTTCCATTGACGTACGGCCGATTTAATAATAGACTCGAAAATTATTGATGACGATGCGTGAATCATCGACCGGACATGGGTGACTCGATCGATCGGCGACCGAAACCTTCGTCGAATGGGCCTAAGGGCAGAGATGGAGTGGATTCGAAAGGCTCTTTTCTCAACCTCGGTCAATTCAGGAGGCACTCGCGCGATGTGCCGCCTCGGCCACCTCGGCCACTTCGACAATAAATCTAATCTTATCGCGTTGTGCTCGGCTCTTTGTTTGTTTTCATTGTTATTTTGACGAAGTTCAGGCATTTATGTGCTCTGCGATTATGTTTGGTTGCCGCGATTATGCTTCGAATTGAGTCGCAGCGTCCAAAAAAAAACTAACAAATCGCTTGAAATGTTTTCGTGGACTAATCCAAATCGAGCTGAGGGGAGCTACTTTGAAATCTGATTCGAAAATCGATTTCGTATACGATTTTCGACTCGTCAACTGGACTGACCAAGCGACAGAACGAGCCAATCATGATTGAATTATTAATAATCGAACGGAGGGTGCTTCGCTTTCGTTCATTCCGAGTATGGTCGATGGAGAGAAGCCCACTCGGGCATGTGACCCGCATCGCGTTCACGCACTAAATCGGTGTGTTTCGCCCGAGCGATTCGAATCGTATCAGCAGAAATTTCCATTCACCGAAGAATGTGTCAACGTTGGCAGTTGAGGCGAGAAAGTGATTTGTTGTCGTCGAAAAGACGGCGATTAAATGGCCATCGATCGTCTCAACTTATCGCTCCTTTGTGCTCCTTCTCAGCTATTGGTTGCATCGCACACGCATCGCAAACACCAGCGAAAGTGCACAACAAACAGAACCTTGCGATAATCGTGGCTTGCCTATTTGCACTTCGCCGTGCGAACCTTTCCGTGCCGATAAAGCACGAAATGGAAATAATTCATGGGGATCGATAATGCAATCAGACAGACGGTTCGATCGCACCGCCAGTCGTGACCTAGTCTTCGCCTCGATGGAGCGCGGACTAAACGTCGACCGATTGTCGCTTCGAGATTCATTGCGAGCGAAAATGGAGTGAAAAGCGGTGATTAATCTGTCTGGAGCCGACGAGCAGACGCCTTGCGATTTGCGACAGGTGAATGATGCAGTCTCGTCGCTAAACGGTATCGTGGAGATGACGTACGGAACAACGAACGGTTTTCCCATCGGACACGCGGTACGACAGAAGGAGCCGAAATACGCAAACGCATTGCACGGCAGAAAACTGTTGTCGCAGGTCAGATTTGATTTTGAAATCGAAATCGAAATCGCATCGTTTTGTTGCCGCGGAAGAGACGTTTGTTGACTTCACGATTGCCGTCGATACAAAACAACTCGAATCGTACGTTGTTCGCGATGACCAATGACGCAAATGTCGTATCAGTGCCAGTGCATTAGTCATCGTTCGCCAGCAATCGAACGTTCCTCTGTCGTGCGCTTTCTCCCAAACAGGTGAATGTGATGCGAAGGGCTGGTGTCTTCCAGACTTTGTCAGAGTCCCGTAATTCTAATCGTTAACAAACCTGGGCCGTCGTCTCGTGCACCAGCGTTGAAATGACGTATAAAAATATTAAATTCGATGTCCACAGCAACGGCAACCGCAGCGACGAACAGTTGCCTCGTTTAATCACTGCCATTGCGAATTCACTCTTTGGTTGTTTGCGTTCTCTTCGCTGCGATGTGATGTGTCTTCACTTGTTCAATTGAAATATTATTCGGTGTCCTTGTCTCGCACGGTGCTTCCGACACAGCACAACAGCACTAAATCGAGCACCTAATCGCACATCCGACAAACGGGCATCAGCGATTCCGATGCATTTTCGTTTCACGTCGAGTTTTTCACTCTCTTTTTCCGGAAAATCGTCCGTGCGGTCACTTGCTTTCACGACTCGGGAAACTACCGCGAATGTCTCTGTGCGCGACAGAAAGCCCAAGTCCAATTATTGCACAAAAACCGTGTCGAATGTGAACGACAACGATACGATGAGTCTGCTTGCGACGTGTTTCAATGTTGAACTGACGTTCGACGCATCGCAGCAGGAATGTTAAATACGCGACCGTGCGATGTTTGCTTGACAGTTCGGTGATTTGGAATGTCAAACAGACCGAGCCAACGAATGCGATGTTTTGGCCATTTTTCTTATTTGGGATTGGATTTTTGGAATCGAATTAGATCGTGACGACTTTCTAATTGGAAATAAGAATTCCTTGACGAAGGTGGTAAATTCGGCATCCTGTTCAGATCGTGGACTTGGAACGAAATGTCTTTGAGTTCAATCCCAGTAAAATGAAATGCGAGTTTAGTACTCGGCCAATCACAACGAACTCAGTTTGACAGATGGGCATGTGGATGGCGTGTTTCGATTCAAACAAATTCAGGGCTGCCAACCTACTGGCGTTGGGCTGTCACTTGAGCTGTAGTCGAAGATAAATAGCGCTGACCGCCGCCGACAACAATAAACGTAAACGAAACGAATTGCGATTTCTGTGATTCAAAAAGCTGTCGAAATGGCAGTGGTGATTGAGACAACGGTTGGCGATTTGACGGTGGACTTGTTCCTGGAGGAGCGTCCCAGGGCCTGCTTGAACTTCCTCAAATTGTGCAAGCTGAAGTTCTACAACTTTAACCTCTTCCACACGATCCAGAATGGATTCATCGCGCAGACCGGAGGTGAGTTCGTTGAGTGACGGCGGCTCGAATGTAGTTCTCTGATAACATTTGTTGCTTGCATTTCAGATCCAACAGGCGAGGGAGGTGGTGGAGAGTCGGTGTGGGGCGTTCTCGAGGGGCCAGATAAGTCCTATTTCGAAGCAGAATATTCGCCGAAGATTCGTCACTCCGAGCCGGGCCTTTTGTCGATGGTTAGTCTGGGCGACAATTTGATTGGCTCGCAGTTCTTCTTCACGCTGGGCAGCGACTTGACATCACTGGACGGCGTGCACTGTGTCATTGGTCAGGTGACCGAGGGTCTGGAGGTCCTTCGCAAGTTGAACGAGGCCATTTGCGATAACAGTCATCGACCATACCAGGACATCCGCATCACACACACCGTCGTTCTGGAAGACCCCTTCGAAAACCCTAGGGGATTTCGAGAGCCAAGCCGGTCACCTTCACCATCGGCAGAGCGATTGCGGGGTGGACGAATCGGTGCGGACGAGGACATCGATGACACGAGTGGAAAGACCGACGCGCAGATCCACGAAATGCTCGAAGACCGTGAGGCCAAAGCACGAGCAACGATTCTCGAAATCGTCGGGGATCTGCCGGACGCGGAAGTTGCGCCACCAGAGAATGTTCTGTTTGTTTGCAAGTTGAATGCGGTGACGACGGACGACGACTTGGAAATCATCTTTAGCCGCTTTGGGAAGATCAAAGGCTGCGAGGTGATCCGCGACCGAGTGACAGGCGACTCGCTGCAGTATGCCTTTATCGAGTTCGAGGACACGGCTGCCTGCGAACAGGCATACTTCAAAATGGACAACGTGCTGATCGATGATCGGCGCATTCACGTGGACTTCTCACAATCCGTGGCGAAGGTGCAGTGGCGGGGCAAGGGACGTGGGCTGATCATCAAGGACGGCAGCAAGAACAATCGCCTCAACTTCACGGATTACAAGGATAAGGGTCAAGGTCAGGGAGGCAACGCCAAGAGCTTTGGACGGAAGATGAGCCCCAAGCCACGGTTCGATCGGAGGAGGAGTCGCTCACCAGAACGGTGGCGTGGCAGAAACGACCGGAGGTCACCTCCAGCCAGAAATGATCGTCGAAATAATGATCAACGTCCGCCATTCCGACAAAATGACCGACGTTGGTCACGTTCCCGGAGCCCGCGTCTTCACGATCGTCCACCAGCCCGTCGAAATGACAATGGCCGATCGCGATCCAGAAGCCCCCGCAGACCCAACCAGAAGCCTAGCCAACGATACGACGATCGTGTCAGACCATTTCGATCCAGATCTCGGAGTGGTGATCACCGAAGACGCGACAACGAACGAGTTCGTGAGTCACCCGTCCGTCAGAAAAAACCAATTCCCGAGCCGAAACGGGACAGAGCTGCTCGGAGTGGAAGCAGCTCCTGCGACAACCTCAAGCAGCGCTCGCAGTCCAACAAAAAGGCCAAGAAATCCAAGAAGAAGAAACGCAGCTCGTCACGGTCGTCCAGTCCGGAACGTCGATCAAAAAAATCGAAGAAGAAAAAAAGCAAAAAATCGAAAAAATCGAAAAAAAGTTCTAGCAGCGACGACAGCTCGTCCTCGGACTGAGACGTTACGGTGTGCTGCGAAGCGGAGGGTGACGCTCGCAATGATGTTTGTGTTTGAATAAATCGATGAAATTTCTAGAAATCATGTGTTTTCCTCGTCGCTCGCCCGCGTCGACGAAAGTGTGTCGAATGGCGACCGTCCCATTTTCCAGAGAGCGCATCGCCTGTGTCGAGTGTCGACAAAACAAACGTAACGGTAAAGGGTCGCAAGTGTCGCACGAGTCAAGAGCGGATTGTCTCCGAGTGGAAAGGCAGCCCGTGTGCGACAGCGTGCAATGAAAGCCCATTGTTTAATTCAACATCACAGTTTATTCACGCCTCACGACAATCCAAACACAAAGCCCCGGCAAAGCCACCCGCACACTCCCCCTGCTTTTGGTGTTTTGTTTTATTTAATTTTTCGTTTTCATATTTTTGGCAATTAATTAACATCGTGCGAATGAAATGATAATCCGTAAAAAGCAAATAAAAAATAAATCCGTTCGATTCCACCATCCTCCGAGGTCTTGAGCCGCAAGACGCTCCACTTAAAACTAAGTCAATAATCGATGGGGGCTCATTTGGGGAGCTTCTCGGTGCTGTGGCTGTAGCCTTCGTTGCTGCAGCCGTAGTCACTGCCAAATACCATCGATATCCGCGAATTGGCCGGTGACGCAGACTGTGTCTGACGCTTGGTCGTTGGTAGAATGAGGCTCCGCTTACAGAAGCGTCGCTCGACGAAAATACGCAGCTTGTAGACGGTGAAGAGCACCATGTGTACGATTATGGCCAGCACCAGGGTGCCTGCCGTGGTGATTAAGGCCTTGTCCGGTTTCGCCCAGTTCAGCACCGGGTAGATATACGGCTGTCCGAACATGTTGACGCCGCCGCACAGGTAGAATATGTACGAGAAGAGGCCGTAGCTGAGGCCGAAAGCGATGGGCTGGATGACGTGGTACAGTCGCAGGGGATACGCTACGATCAGGATGTCGAAAAACATGAACACCGAGTTGAGGGCGTGCGTCATGATGTTGGCCGCATCCATCGGGATCACGTCTGCTGCAAATTTAAATGCGTGAGTTATTGAGCGCCGAGTACACGCAACGCACCACCCACCACACACTCACCATTAATCGGATGCAGGATTGACCAATAAATGATTGTTATCGCGAACGCCGTTATGAGCGAAATATTGTGAAAAGCCCAATAAATCTTGAACGACCTTGGCATTTCATCGTTTTTGCTGACATCATCTGCGTGTTTGCGCCGAGCCGAATCGAATCCAATCGTCGAGCAGTGGCAAAGCACAACAACACAAAACGAAATAATAAACACAAATTATCAATTGATGAACTGCGATTCAGTTGGCCGCGCGTGGGCGACAGTTATTACCTGAATATTCCGGATGGCAGTGCCACAGGGTGACCAGAATTGCACCGAAAATGCCGGTCGCGGTGCACATCAGGATGCCCCAATGCGTCAAATAGATGAAGTAGCGTCCGATATCGTTCAGTTTCATGTTCGTGTTCATCGAAACGGCGACTGTTGCGATGAAATACAAGGCTACCAGCCAGCGGTAGGCCAAGTAGTAGCTGCTTTTGGTGCGCGATTGCCACTGGAATAGAATGGAGTAGTCAGTCTCTAGCAGCTAACGGGTCGCTGCTCGGCAGACTCACCTGAGAGCGAACAAACGCCTCCGGTGGATCGTGGTCGAAGCCGCATTGGCTGCTGCGGAACTCCTTTTTGTACGCTCGGATGAAGCTCGGCATTTCGATGAGTTCGGGACGTTTCAATTCAATACAAAATCCTTTTTTCGTTGTGCTTCGTGCTCACTCTTGCCTCTCGTCTCTACTGTTGCATCCTGTGGAAAGGAGAGAAGAGGGGGTGGGGTGACGAAGGTGTTATTTGCCAAGAGGCCGCCAATTGCCAGAACGCTCCATTAATTCTTGAATTTGCCACCGAAGCACTGGAAGGCTTCCAGTTTATTCGCCATTAAATGTGCGATAATTCACCGAGAAATGCCGCTGTGGCGCACATTGCGGCCGTTTCAGAATGGGTGAACGACGGGCAAAACATTAAAATATGAATTTCAAATGCGTCCGGACGAATCGAATCGCAAAATTTTTGTTGGGCGAAAACAAATGATGTGCAGAGCTTGGGCAAACGGTGGAACGGATGTGTGATGATAAAGGACTGCCTACCACCCACCGGGCGAGTGACCCACTTCTGAGGCATGGAAAATATGTTTATTTTTCGGATCGACGTTTGCTCTTTTCC
>JANSTV010038890.1:0-15433 GCA_027564135.1 Lestremia cinerea
TTTAACGCTTTTTAAGAACTAAATCGCCGTCGTCGTCGACGTCGTCAGCATCGCAACCATCGAGATTGCAATGCGCATAGAAAGGTGGCGTAACTAAAGGTCATTTCGACCACTCAACTTGCTCGGTGCGTAACTAGTAGTCGTACTCGTCGTCGTAGTACTGTTGCTGTTGCTGGTGTTGCTGTTGTTGTGGTGACGTCCTTGAAACAACGTTGAACGGGGCTTGGATGGCAGTGCTACGAATTCGGGATGGCGAATATGAGATATCTGACCGAGCGAACGGACTATGCGTGCGCTCGTACTTGGACAGCGTGAATCCGACGGGCGAACCATGACTGGACGGCAATGGCTTCAGTGTTGGATTCAAGGCATCGTTTAACGTGACATCATAGTCGCTGTTGTAAATGTCGTCCAAGGAGCTGTGGGGTGGCTCGACTTGAGGTGCTTGGGTGGTGCGCGGTCCAGCATGGATTGGCGGATAGTCCACATCGTAGTTGCCCCGTACGATGGGTGCGCTGTGTTCAAGTAATCGAATGCCAGACACAGTCGACGAGCCCATGTCAATTGGTGTGCTGTCGGTGGACAGGGTGTCTGCACCGAGTGGCTTCAATCCCCGAGGCAAATACGGATTTCCACCGCGACTTGGGAGGAAGGGTCGTTTCACCACTCGCACAAATGGCCTTGCGTCCTCGTCACGGGTCACATGGTCGAAGGATGGCTTGAAACCGGACGGTTTGATATCGGCTGACGGAGGGTCGCGGTTCACCACATGATAGACGTCCTTCTCTTCAGGATCGCGGGTCAAGTGCTTGCTGCGCTCGCGTTCGCTTGAGTGCGTTGACAATCGAACGTTGTCTTTTGCGGTAGCCGGCAGCTTATGAAATTTTGTTTTGAAAGATCCCTGCGTCGGCTCTAGACGACCTAGGTCCGCATGGAGTTGAGACGTGTCTTCGTAGACGCTGTCAAAGTCGCGACTCGCCTCTCGTGAGCCTAGCCGAAAATTGCCACGAAATTTCTCCCGTGGACTGTAGCGTTGCGCAGCGGATGCTGGCCCACTTGCGCCGACGTAATCTTCATCTCGCTCGATGGGACGGACCTTATCGCTCTCACGACTGCGAACGGGTTCGATCGGTTCGTCGTCGTAGTAATTGAAGCTGGGCACTTTTTCGGCAGCTGTTCGCAACGGTTTGACCGGAGTGGACACCTTGGCTCGAATTTCTGGCTGGGGTTCCTTCTTGATGCTTGACCTGGAGACGAGGTGTGCTGGCTCAGTTCTCTGCGACGGTGACCTTTGTCTTGTCTTGTCTCTGGTTTCTGTCTCGATAACGGCTACTTCGTCCACCGGATCCGGCTTCTGATTGAACGGTCTGCGGTCTCTTTGACTAGATGTGAACACCTGCTTTTTCTCCTCCGGCTGTTCCTCCCTGACGACAACGGCGGGTTGCTCCTTCAAAGGCTCAATTGCATCATCGTAGTACTCGTCATCGTAGAGGATCTCATCGTCAGCGGCGGCGGCACTCGGTGGCGGAGGTGGTGGTGGTGGTGCTGGCTTTGTGCTCGTCTCCGACTTTGAATTGTATTCAAACTTCTTCTTTTCGTTCAAGGGAACTGGTCGACTGATTTTGGGTGGGGCTCGAGGTCGTACATAGATCGATCCGCTGCTGCCCGCTTGCCTCGTCTTGGGGACGATCTCGGCCTTCTCCGGTTCGTGTGCAGGTCGTTTCGCGGGTCGCTCATCAGACCGATCTTCGTCGTGACGCACAGAGTGCCGTCTCGGTTGCGACTCTGGCTCTTCGTCGTAGACCTGGCGACGCTCACCGGTGTACCTCCTGCGTTCGTTATACTGTCTCCGTTCATCTCGACGCTCATCATTAGCTGGACGACGATCGCCTACTTTGCGCTTGTCGTTCTCCGGGAAATGTCTGCCTTCGCCATGAGCTCGTCGATCGCTGTCACCTTCGGTGCCATAACGACGATCGTCCGGTGTTCGCCGATCATCTTCGTTGTGTCTTCGATTGTCGGTTGGACGAACTCTGCCGCGGGGTCGTTCATAGCTCCGACGATCGTAGTCGTAATCATCGTCAAGACTATCACGATTCCGGTCACGATGCAATGGCCGCTGATCGTACATTTCCTCCTCGGGCTCTTCGTCCTTGTAGCCTCTCGGATTATCATATTCGTCGTATTCGGGCCGACGGGTCCTTTGCCGGGTATTCGGCTTGCGACGTCGCGACAAACGATCATCGTACTCATCATCGTAGTCATCTTCGTCGTAATAGTAGTCCTGTGGCCTCCTCCTTCGCAGTGGACGCTTCAAAGCCGGCCGTCTTGGTCGCTCCGGTGCCAGTGTTGTTGTCGTTGTTGATGGTGCTGGTGTCGTCGTTGTGGTCGTCGATGTGGTTGTTGTTGCTTTGTACAGCGCGTCATTCCTGCAATTTCACAGAAGAAAAATCAATCAAATTCAATTGCAGTCGTCGTCGACCGGCTTCGGTGCTGCCAGCACCGGCACCGACTCACTCACCTGAACCAATATTTCGCCGAATTCTTGCAATTCACCTCCGAAACGAACTGACAAATGAAGGTTTTTTGATCGAAAGCCGTAAAATTGGCGCATAAGAAATCGTGTCGGATGCCGTAAATGCAATGATGATACAACTGCCAAAGAGAGTGAAACAAAATTACATTGTGATTAGGTGGCGGTTCGAATGGGAATGCGAACGCGATTATTATTTGATAAATGCATCTCTTCAGCGAGCGAATTTCTAATTTCCATAGACCGGCGTGGAGGAAAGTGAGTGCGCGAGTGTCGAGTGCACGGAAAATATGAGAGAGTGAGATGACAAAATGGAGCCAAGACAACGTTGCGAATCAGTTCCGAAGTGGGATTTCATGGTCGTCGATGGATTTGGGCCGAACACCTTGGTTTGCCCATTCAAAACACCGAATGGGATCAAATCACATCGGCTGACGTCGTCGCGCACCCGAAACGAAGTGAAACAGGCAAAATGGCTGGGCCGGCTCGGAGATGTAGCCGCGCATCCAACAATTACGGCCACGACAAGCTGATGATGGCAATGATTGCCAGTGGTGAACGTGAAGGCGGACCCCGTAAATGCGCGAATGCAATCTCATGATTGAAAAATATGTTTGGTTTTCAAATCGCCGCAAAATCTCGTGTTTCGCTCTGTTTACTCTCGCATTTTTCCATGTTTTTCCAACGTTCGTTTCTGTGAAAAGAGAGAACCGAATCGCGATAGTTTCCAAATGATGAACATGCAAAATGAAAGAAAAACGATGAATTTCATTATCGCACATCGCGGTTTCCAACAGAAAGTGGCCGGTGGTCGGTGTTGTGTTGATCAAAACCGAAATGATTCATCGCGTTCGATGGACCAAACCGAACCAGCCATCGAGAATCGGTCGCTCAGAAGCGTTCCATTCACGAAAAAAAACTCTTTTGAAATCGGCTTGTTGTTTCGAGTTTTGCTGACTGGCGCACGTCGATCGCGCCGATGTTGAAAGTATCTTCATTTTTATGCTAATCGACGAAACTCAAATGGAATGCTATCAGAATCTCATGCGAGCGCCGGAGAGCACTTGAAGATCTCCGTTCGATGAAGCCACTTGGACATGAATATTCCGTGGAGAGGCATGTACTTGATTCTGCATTCGGTGCTCGGATTCATTTCGGGCAAACGACGTCGGTTCAACGTACGATCGAATGGTCCATCAACGATGGCGATGACGACGACGACGATTCAGCAACAGCCAAACATTATGCAATTCACAACGGAGATGGGCTTGAGCTTGTCTGGAGTTCGTCTTGAGCTCTCGTCGATGGAAATGAGATGTGTGTGATTGATAATGGACGCGACACGACTTAATTTTCTTATTATTTGCTCATTCCGTTTGGCCGTGTTCGGCATGTTAGTTATTTCGTTTATTTTTTTTTTTTTTCTTCTTCTTTGTGTTCGTTCAGCTTTCGTCTTGCGACTTCTGTTGCTTGCCAACTGACGACGTCGTCATTCGATTTCGTTTATCGTCTGTCGGCCGGGTTGCTGTCGCAGCAGCCGTCGTTGCACACACTCTCGCGCGCGCAACAGAATGTCGTGATTCACGTTTCCTCTGAACGACTTTGGCAAAAAGCTTGCAATTAATCAGCGCCGATATATTCATGTCAGCCATTTATTTATGTTGGTGGCTGTCGTTAGCGGGTTGATCGGTCGATAAAAAGCTTGAGACCGACGTCATTATATAATGGCATCGACGGCGACCACTCAAAGTGCATTCATTTTTCTTCTTCTGTCGCTTCTGTTCTTGTGCAAGGCGCTCGCGTACGCTTCGTTTACGATTCGCACAGAATCCACCATAAATAATTGCGTATTTAAATTGCAACGTTGAGATTCTGCACGGATGCTGAGTTTCGTCGTCGTTTCGCATACGAAACGTGCATTAATTGAACGCCGGTCGATCGAATTGTCGGCAAATGGTCGCGAGATGGAAATTCATTATTTTATTATTTTATTTATTTTATTTTTTTATTTTTTTATTTTTTTATTCTTTTTTTTTGAGAGAGAGACGGCATTCGTGACTTTCGACGTTTCTCAAATGCGAATGCCCCCGCGAATGGCAACAAAACAAAACAATGCCGACGACGACGATGGAGAAGCGAGGAAGGAAAAAAGCGAATCGGAAAACGAAAATGAGATCAAAAATGGAATGAAGCAGTAAAAAAAAAAACAAAAAAAAAAAAACAAAAATTGCAAAGAGTTAAAAGCATTCCTTGCATCACATGGGAAATTTCGCTGAAGGTTTTTGCGCGGTTGAGCCGATCGGTCGGCGGCCACTTACCTGACAGCCGTATTTAATTGAAGCATAAAAGCCGTCGTGTAAGCCATCGCATTTGAAATCAATGTCTTCATCTTCGGGAACTGAATTCAAAAATGGATATGTCGACAAGTTGAATCTGAAACGAAGCAGACGGCGCGAGAACCATTAAGTGCTGTGCTTGGTTTGTGGCGGACCACGTCTCCGCTCGACGGCACGCAACCTACCCGTTCAATTCCCGCGGAAGATTCGGATCCCAGACGTAGTCGATTTGCGGTATTCCAGTGAGTGGAGGTTTGGTTGACGCTTCGTCGGCTGGCTCTCCGCCATTTGCAACCTGCGAAAACGGAAAACAAAAGAAAAATCGAATAAAAAATTTAAATTTGAAATGTTTGTCATATTTTCTTGGCCAATCGAACGCATTTCACATAATCGAAAGAAATTCGATATCGGATCGTCGATCGTGCTCACATTTTCGCAATCACATCAGTCCATACGCAATGTGTTTTCCCTGTGGCCACCGTCGCCGCCAACCACATGCCATTGCCCGTTGATTGTGGCAGCCAAACACCCAACCGCACATCCATCCAGCGCATGATCGACACATAATCCACATAGTTTCCGATTAACTAATAATTTCTTCGTAACGCAAATGCATAATCATTTTTGCAAACAATAAATCGAATGTTCATTGTCGATGGGCATTCATTCATTCGGCTCGAAATGTTTGAATGTTCGATTGTTGGATTGCGCGCGCTGCGCCAAAGCACACAAACACCAACCTCGCCTTGGCGGTACGACGCAGAATTATTGAATTTTGTTTCTTCATTTTTGCACCTCATTGGTATTCCGGTGGCGTCGTCGTTTGTGAATCGCATTTGGTGTGCGTCGCTTTTTGCATCGCCAATCCTCGGCGAATTGTCCATCGCTTGGTTGGACAATGCCCATTCGATTGACAATCGCAAACAACGACAACAACAAAAACATTCCGCTCAGTGACGACGAACTTTGAAATTTCTTCGTTCGGATTCGGAATACTAAAATCGTTGCATGCAATTCGAATCCTGACGATGCTCAATGGCCAATGCTAACGGTTTCGTGGAATCGACTCTCGAGTCGAGCCAACCTGAGTTGAGATGAGTCACGGTGATTCTTAATCGAAGCCTGCGGGAGCTTGGACTGGTCGAGACGGCCCGGAAGCGATGAAATTTGTGTCAGCCATGACAAACGCCACGGAATTGTGTCGTTCGATATGTGTCGGCCGCAATGCGCAATTACGCCTCGTTCACCAATTGGAGCCGCTGACGGAACAAAAACGGGTAAACCGCCGTTGGTGTAATACCGAATGGACGATCGATTTGGTCGTCAAACGGCGGGGCCGTGCGATTATGCAATGGCAAATGGGCAAATTGTGATTTGATTTGAATAATGACGACGCGATACGACGCATGCGCGTGTGTGTGTGTGCATTGTCCGCTGTCTCCATCGATGGACGGTTTGTCAACATTGAAATGAATGCATGTTCCGGATTCGGTAATTGCACGGGGCCGCCACATCAAGCGTTATGTAAACCGATCATATTTATGGATTTGGCTGTGCCCGCTCGAGCCGCCACAGCCACTGACGGACCATTCGGCCGACAACTTGACTCATTTAATCGAAACACAAATCGAAGCCAAAACGCTATTTCGCCAGCGGAAGAAATTCGTCCGGATTTTAATTGAATTTAATTGAAATTATTGGATTTCTATCACGTCAGTGGGTTGCGGCGTCGCGTTACGATGCGATGCGGATATTAATCTCGCTTTGGAATTGATTTGGATGAGATGTCGCAGGCCAGCTGGAAGGTGATGAACATGCGCTGTGCGTGTTGACCGATAATGTTGCTATTCTGGTCGTTTCGTGACGTTTACTCGGGGGCTGGGCGACTGACGGGCGTTTGATGAGATAATCACCGCTGGTGTGAAAGGTGTTTGACGATTCGATGCGGTAATCTCTCGTCTCACGAATGTGTCCTCATTCTGATGGAACGCGTACGCACATGGCCGACCCTACCGAGGTCGATTGCTTTGCTCATGTAACTTTGCTCGAAATCGCAAAATGTCAGAAATTTGATTGCGAATTCCATTCGATTTCATATGCGTTGTGATCGACTAAAGCATTAATGCAATCTGCAATGACGGTCGCGACGACAAAACACGAGTGAAAGTGGTGATATTTGGTCGCGTCGGTGTCGAGTGAATGCGATTCGGTCGACGTTATCTGCTGGCTATGACGACTGCATTAGCATATGCGTCACAACAGAAATCTGTCGCTCAGCTGTTGCGACAACAGAGTTGGACTGCCCGTCGATTGATGGCATTTCTGGAGGGCATTCATTTCGCATTCATTCATTCATTCATTCTCGATCCAATATTTGGCCAAAAACCCATCGAAATACTTACATCTTCATCGGCAACGGACTCGGGAGCGATTGTCGTTGTTGTGGTGGTCGTTGTTGTTGTTGCGTTTGTGTTTGTGTGTTGTGATCGGCCCAGAAATAATGAAGTGGCTTTCAATGCATTCGCATGACTGATTGATGCAATCACGGCTGAAAAAAACAACAATAATTTTAATATTTTATCACCTTTTCGGCCATCGCCTATCCATCGAATGCTCTCTGACGCTTCGCGCAGCTAATCGCACGAGAAACGAGAAAAAAAATTGTGCAAATATCGTCCTGTTGACATTTAGCGCGTTATGCAAATGCAAATGTGCTGCCAAGTCAATCGAGTCGATCGAGCTAACGCATGCGCAATTCACTTTTGAATTTTATCATTCGATTTTATCGTTGACCACCTTGACTTTTCCCTCCCGCCCGTTTGTCCGTCCGCTGACCGCTGACGATCGCCACGCGATTGCATTCGGACATTTCGGACATTGTGGATTTTGTCCGAATAAGCGGATTACGGTAATTTTTTCTCGTCTCGCTTTGCGATTAACTCCGTCGCGGTCACATCAGTCAAACCCATCATCCGTTTAACGTCGACTTATCAGAGAGTCGGCTCGCCCCGTCAACCTACCTGTCAATAGCAACAGCCATCGCCTGTTTCTTTTCATTGCCCAATTTCTGTAACGAAGCCAAAGACAAACACTTGATTGTTAATTAAGAATAGATAAAAATGTTAATTGCAAAATTAACAAGCAAATAAACGCAAGGAAAGAAAGGGTAAAAAAACAACCAACAGCGAAACAAATGACAAAGTCACAATCGCGGCGTTCCATCGAAAGAAAAAAAAATCGAAACTGATTTTCCATTTCGACGAAATGAAACAAATAAACCGAAATCGCAGCGCCGTTAAAACTGTCTTGACCGAATCATCATCTCGTGGTCGCTGGCCAATTGATTGAATGCCGTCGTAAATATTTATGATTCGAGAGGGAGATGGAGCACGTCAATGTTATAAAGTCGATAGTTGATTGCATTGCGGTGCGGTGCAGTACGGTTGCGATTGCCCCCGTCATCTGTGATTGACCTCTAGAATGGCTCGTAATGTGGGTTAGTCTATCGCATGGCCAACCGATTCTAAGCCAATGCCGTTGGTCGTCGTCTTTCCGCGTAGTTTTCCACATCGAATCCATTTCGCATCGATTAAAACCAAATCAAAATCACCTAAAAATGGTCATTGATTTAATTTGCGTTTGGCCAGCAAGCTTGCGGCCAATGTGTGATCGTCCATTTGCAAAACGAGATTTCCCAAAAAAAAAAAAAAAAAACTTAAAAAATTGGAAGATGAAGAAAAAAAAAACGAAATCGTTTCATTCAAGTTTGTCGACAGCTTATGCGTCGCCGAAACGAAAGAAAAAAAAATGATGGAATCTGTTGCGGAATTCAAGGACAAATGTTCCTCTCGAATTGATTCTTGTGTTTGATTTACGATTGACATTCGATTTGGTCGCGAAATGTGCGAATTATTCAAATCGCTTGCCATTTTCTTTTGAGAATTATGATTTCGATATTCGACACGTTTGGGTCCGAGTGCGGCACAGACGATTGTTTGCCTATCGATGATCGTGAATTGATTGAGATCACAGAAAATGATGCAATCGGCGGATGACACAAATCGCTCGCTCAGTGTGACGGATGGGAGGCCACTTTGCGATGAGCCCTCATCGAATTGAACTTCAATTGACTTCCGGCTGAGGCCGCGCGCGCCACTTTCCATTTCGTCTTTCCAATTCTAGCTGCGCGGCACGACTGGCATTGCCGCTAATTGCACGGGTTCATACAAAACGTGCACGATCATTGACGTTGGCCGAAATTTAATTGACAGATTTCTCGTGTCATCTGCAGCGAATGGACTCCTGAAGCGCGCCGACCATCTTATTTCACGGCCGTATCGCATCAATTGATCTTGGTTCGGATCAAGATGGCAATTAATTACTGCGAAAAGCGTTTGCGACTGCGTCAGTGGGCATGCCCGAATGAATGAAAAACCGAAAATTGATAGTTTCGGGCATGCGCCGTGTCGACCACATCGAAATCCCCTCGATCGGCCAACAATTGCTCTATCGAAGCGGTTCAAGTGAAAGTATATCACACACAGAGCATTTTAACAACTAGTTGATCGGAAACGGCCAGCCACACTGCCGCTGATGATGTCCATCATCATAGTCCGCGCAAGCGCACCGTTGTTTGTGTGCCGATCGACAAATTTTCCTTTGCCGCGGCCAGACTTTAATTTCACGGATTCCGTCGTGAATTTTTCGTCATTTCGCCAGCGACCATTGTCTTTTCTCCAGTCGTCGTCGTCGTCGTCGTCGTCATCGTCATCTATTTTGTCATGTTGCTGTTCACTTGTGCGTGCAATCTTAATTAGTTGGTCGAAGTCAACGACTATTTGCTCGACCGATTCATCTGTTCGTTCCGTGGCGCCCATTCGAGGGCAATGCCTCAACGAGAGTATTGACATTGAATCGATTTCTGAGTTTTGGAGAATGTTGCCTGCGATCCCTTCGAAAGCACAAGCCACTCGCCGCACAGCCGCACTAAAACACACACAACGTAATTGATTTTATCACCCAGCACGACCATCAAAATAAGAATACCAACATCAATTACCGATTGGCCACAAATTGCCACGAAATTCACGGGAAAACACTGTTTGCCAATAAAAATCGGATATAAATCGATCGCGCTCGCAACTGCTTTGTCTCACGTCTCATGCACCACACAGCGAGAGCACCTCGAACGATCGAGAAGAACAAAACCGTACTGAATCTACCGAAACGCTCTCACACAGTCCAGCCGCAGCGCAGCGCAAGTGATCAAAAGCGATAAAACCTCAAACTCGAAGCAAGCATCCACACGACAAGGAAACGCTCACGAGGTCTGGTTTGTTGGGTTTGTTTGGTTTGTTTTTTCGTCGTTGTTTCTTCGAAAAAATCGATTGCAACGATTTTTCTTTGTTTCGAACCGAAAATGTTTTCGTCTCTTCGTTTCAGGTCTTTGGTGCGCGTCGTGTCGGCATCGTCGTTGCCATCTCGCCGTCGTTGTCGATTTCGTTTCTATTTTGAATAATTTTTCATAATTCATTTTACATAACCAACCGAACGAGGTGTCAGTCAGCCGAAATCGTATCGAATTGGCTCGTCTCGAGAGTCCCAAAGCCAACGAGTTCGGAATCAATTTTGTCAACGACAACGTGATTATCGGCTGTGTGTGGTTGTGCGACTGAAGGACGACCACTAGTTTGCTGGGCTCCAGCGATGTCAGCTTGGGCCAGACCCAACCAGCAATCACCTAATCAGCGTGCAACAACAAAAGAAGCAATCAACGCGACAATTCCATTCTTTCGAATCGACGCCCAACTCACTTATCTCTCTTTCTCTCTCTCCGTCGCAGTTGATTTAATTTTTGTTTTCTGCTTTTTGCTTTTTCTTGCTCTTTTCCGCAGTGCGCGGACAGCGGCCACTGTGGCGCAGCGAAAGAAAGAAAAAAGCAAACATTATCAACGTTTTGATGTCGACCACGGGCATTATTACATTTCGAATTTATCAAAAGCACACTCGAAACACTTTTTTCGCTGGGCTCGCGGTCGCTCTGCACGGTTGCGGTGGCTGCTGATGTTGACGTTTTCGTATTTCTAGTTTTCTCAATATAGATTATTTTAATTATATTATTCGAATTAATCGGTGAATATTCAACTGGCCATTGCTGTGTTTCGTTTCGTTTCGTTTCGTTGTTGTTGTTGTTGTTGTTGTGGTGTGCTTGCCTGCTGGGCAATTTTTTTATTTTGTTTTTTTTTCTTCTTATTTTTTGCTTTTCTTGGATTTTTTTTTTTTATCATCATCCTCGTCGCCATCGCCATCGTTGTTGTCTTTTTCAACTTGTTTTATTTGCCAACTTGTTGTTTTTGTAATTTATTTCGTTTGCGTTGCGTTTGCCCATTCGATTTGTTATTGGCAATAAAGGAGTGTTGGCTTTTCAATGCATTTCGCATGTGCACCGCATTAATAAGGAAATTCAAAATCGAATTTATTGAAACTGCTCTGCAGCCAATCATTTTAAATCCACTTTTTTTTCTTCTTTTTTTTGGTTTCGTTTGGCTGGTCGTCGGAATGAAGTAATGTGATCGACGCAAGTGGCCGTCGATGAATGACTGGAACGCTGGTCGATTTGGACGAGATTGGACGCTTTGAGGTCATTCTCGTCCGAGAGTTGGAGCGTCTTTCAGCGGTGCTCGCGAGGCTGGGTGAAGCTCGATGAAGCTCAGTGCCATCGATTTGATCGACATTCTCGAATTTTGCAACGAGCCCAGCGGCCACCATAAAAGCCATAAGCGATTCGATAAGCGATGTTTTCGACCAATTGAAATGCAATTTTCGAATTGCAACGCTTTGTCATTTCGAAATACGAATTTTTTTCCGCATCGTCGATTCGATGTAGAATCGACTGAAGAATGTCGAACGGACCGTCAATGGGCGGCTTGTGAGGGGACCTTAACGTGATTGACGCGAAGGAATTTTTCGTCCGTTTGGCGAAGGTGAATGTCATTAAGAAGAACTTTGGAAAAGATTGTCGGTTTTTGTTGTTGTTTTTCATTGTTGGGTCGATCGTTGATTCGGAACGCAATTTGAATTTTCGAGATAAAAACCTCGAAACGTGGAAAATGTTGAAAAAGTTAATTTGTGCGAATGGCCGCGGAACCGCAAAAAAAAAACAACAACCGAAAACAGAGCCGCTCTTCGCCAATTAGTCGTCGCTAAGACGACTGAGTCGGTTCAAATGGCGCTTTGAAAGTGAAATGAATTCAAACGGTTGCTGCTTCGATGATAAACACATCATTCGAATGAGCTGCCCAGGTGCTTGCCACCCGGTTCACTGCCGGTCCATTTCGGATGTTCATTTCCATTCCGCTATCGCCGCCACATTTATGTAATCCATGCATAAGCAATCACAATAACTCATCGTTAGAGTCGTTTCGATGGACTTCAAATGGGCCGGAATGCGTGCGACCCAGCCGCGGAAAGAGCTTAGTCGTTTTCATTGACGATTAACGTCGGATGGCCGGTCGTTTAAAACGCCGACCATGTGAATGATTATGATGTCCGCTGTGCGACGACACACGCGAATCAACAACAACAACAACAACAAAACCCGAAAACGACGTTTTTGACCCAAACAAAAAACCGACATTTTGAGGAAATTATTAATGTTTTTCACAGACGATGCCGGATGTGTTTGTGTTTGGTGGCTTAAGCGGCTCGTCGCTCATCGATAATTTCCAAATGGTGGGCAACAGCACATCCGAATGGCTTCTTCCCAAAAACTGTGCAATCTCACTTGTGGGCCCCGCAAATTTCACGCTTTCAAAAATGCGGTTTCATGCGGTGGCGTTGCGACCGACTGTCGATCGATCACTCGAAACATTTCAAGAATTTCATTTTTCGGTCGATTCCCCAGAGTTGCATGACACCTTTGACGAGATTCCAGCGAGAGCAATGCGAGTGAGCGCGCGCGCGCGCGCGCGATCCATCGATCGAGCGTCGTGTTGACTGTCATTTGAAAGTGATGTGGCGTATGTTGTGCCATGTCACATGTGACACATGGCTTCGTCTTAGTGGCCGTCGTCGTCGTCGTCATCGTCATTGTCGCTCATGAATAAAACATTCTGCGCGTTTGCAACGAAAAATTGTGCGCGCGATTTGAAAATGCGAGGAGAATTCGAAGCAGCCGAGAGACAATGCCCGTGCGAATGCGCTGTTATAAAACCATTGACCATTTGTTTTTTTTTTCTTTTTCAAAATCGCAAGCGCTATGGGCCAAGTGTGAATGCCGGGCGTATGCGCGATCGATTCGCGAGCTCGCTGCATTCAAAATTGATTCTCAGAGAAATTCACACGTCGTAATCATTCAGGTCATTTTGCATCGTTCTCAGCCCAAACGATTTCCGGCCAGGCGTACGGTGTCAATGACAACACCACGGGCAACCTCCCTCTCGCCTGAAAGCCTCATTGTCTTGACGTCGATCACGGCATTTTTATTGTTTTCAATGCAAAAATTCCGCTGCATTCACATTTCGTCGGATCGCTAACGCCATCGCCGTCGCCGTCGTCAAACAATCAACTCTTGGCAAATTGGCGAGTATCAATTAGCGACGACGACAATGATGACGACGACGACAACGACTGGGTGGTTGCAATTGCGTTCAACTAATGCGAAAATAATGAATTCACAAAACAATGGCCGGTAATGTTTGCCATCGTTTGTCCATTCTATGGAGACATAAATCAGGATCATTGACATGGTATGCTTGGATTGGCTTGGCTTGGCGGCTAATTTGCTATAAAACCGAAAAAAAATGCGATAAAAAGTAATGTTGAACAAAACGGACTAAGGCAGCCAACAGACAAACGATCATTACGGTGAACAAAGAATCGTTTAAATGCAATTTCGTTCTGATTTCCGCGATGGCGCGAGGGCGGCCGACGATCGACTCGCCAGTGGGTTGAACAGAGGTCACCGCGTTTTCGGTGCATCAAAAGTCGAAAGCCATTGAGTAATCGAGAGTCTGATGCAATGCTCGTTGAGCGAACAGGGCGTCGATACGATCTAACGGTCAGCCGTCAGCGTTGAGTGAAATATCGATTTCCACATCGGATCGCATATCTTCTGAAGCCGTTTGTTGCACAATCGATCGCTCCGAAACCGAACCCAATTCTGATGATTCAATCGAGTGCGTGTCCACTTGAACGTCAACGCAGTAGTCGAGTGCGCTCACATTGCGATTAACAAATCAGTCAATTTGCTCGTCCAGCACAGTTGCGCACTCGGTTCGCCATGCGGCACCGTGAATTATGCGAGTCCCATCGAAAAACCGATATAAATCATCGGTCAATCAAACGATCGACAAATGAATTCGTCTGTATTCGGTCGAGTGACGGCAAATCGCTTCAAATTTGTTGGTAATTCGTTTGCTGGAAATGTGCAATGATTGTTGTGTTGGCTTCGATGCGCTGACAATGCGATTAATTTGTTTGTTTTGTGGCTCGCATGCGCCACACACGACCGGGTTCCTCGCTTGGATCTTTCATCCAATCGACCCGATAGACGTCTAAATTCAAGCACTCGACGCCACTTGCAGCCCCATTTTGGAATTCCGCACCACAGCACATGCTACTGTTGGCCAGCTGGGCATGAAGGCCGCTCGAATGTGTGCTATCAAATTTGAATCTGAAACGGCCATTGTTAGCATTGAATGCATCCGACGACCGAATCCAGCTGGCCTCCCGCACTGAAAACCGACAATGATTTTCATCGCGCCGGCCTCGGCCACGTGATTCTCCTCTCGCGCATCACATCCTGCATGCCATGCACGCCAAAATGCCAAGCATCAATCAAAAGAACATGCTTTTTCACTTTGGAACATTTCCATCGAGCGAAATTTCATCGAAATCCACCCGATTCGAGCGAGTTTCCTGCATTTTTCGCATCACGAAAAGAAGCAATCATCAAATCGAAACGAAAACTTCATTCAGCAGCGTCGTCTGCCTCGGCATCAGCGCCAATCTCAACAGCTGGTATTTCGCTGAAACTCGGAAGATTATTACAATTTTCATTCATCGCGAAGAAATCATTTATTGTTTTATTTCACTCGCAAATTCCGATTCATTTCATGCATTTCGCGTTTTTTGTGTTTCGTTTCATTTCGTTTCGTTTCGTTTTTTTTTTCTCTTTTTTTTTTTTTCTTGAGCTCGACTTTTGTTTTATGTTTTTTTTTATTTTTTTTATTTTTCGCGAACTTTTGTTTTCCTGCGCGCACGCGTGCGATGTGTGCGTTTTCTATTCAACCGAATGTTGTTACAATGAACAACATTTCAGATCGCACCAACTGGCGGCGGTGGTGACGACGATGACGACGACGATGACGATGACGACGACGATGACGACGACGATGACGATGTCGATGGTGAACCAGTAGCACAACAATGTTATGAGACAAAATGGTCAGTTGTTACATTTTTTTTATTTATTTAATTTATTTTTTTTTTTTTTTTTCAAAATGGAATGAGAAACGAGCCAAACCACATTCACAAATACACTGACATGACCTTTACATAATTT
>JANSTV010039001.1:0-15429 GCA_027564135.1 Lestremia cinerea
CTAACGGCTTGCCAAGATGGTTTTATTTATACGTGGGCTAGACCCGGATATTCCGTAAGTCAACATTCATTCAAATCACCCAATCAATCACTCGAATAATTGGGGATTCTATTTGACCTTTCCAGGACCCTTCACTTCATACAAAAAATTCATTCGAATGCGCTAATAAACCACAGCAGTGATTTAGACTATAATTTATTCTCGCAAATAATATTTAAAAAAAAAACAAACAAAAACATCAACAGCAAGAAAACGAATCTTAAAAAGAGAAACAAATGATGAAACAATGAAAATGGAGTGGCGCTCCTTATCGATCAGTCGTTTCAGTAAAACAATAGAATGAACAACAATTTTCAACACAGAAATCAGATTCTTCATTTAAATTTTGTTGTTAGGAACATTTCAAACAGTGGGGCGAGACAAATAGAAGAGTATGACAAGTAGACAGTGAATCTGATATGCATCAAAATAGTTATATTAAGATAAATCTGCTTTTAATACAATATTAAAATGAAAACAAATAACCTGAAATGAATTGAACGAAGTGAAATGAAGGGAACGGATGAGTAGCTCAAAGCTACATAATCGTTCAAGCTAATTTTGAAGGGGAAATCTTCAAAATTTTCTAAATAATTTAAGGCCTACGTGGGAATGGGATTTGTTTCCTTTTCTTCGGTTTTCTTCACTTCATTGCAGTGCACCGATTGATTCAAAGAATCGCTATCGGGCAACGTCGAATACGCCGCAATGATTGAATTCATTCGAATTGTTGTGCTTCTTGAGTGATCCTTGATTAAAACAAAACAAAAAAAAACAAGAAGCAATGCGTTGATGAAAAAATGAATAAAAAATTATGAGAAAAAAACACGAAAAATGTGGTAGTCCATCATTGAGAAGAATACACCAAAGATTTAAAAATATTATGACACTTCAGATGTGCGTGGCAATGGTGAACTGATGCAGAGTATTTATTAAATTATTATTATCGCATTTATGAATAGACGAGAACCCAATCTTTTATTGATTCCAACGAAGTTTTGCTTTCATTCGTTTTGTTTTTTTGTGTTCAATCCGATGGGGATTGTGGAAAATCGAGCTTGGCCGCAAATTAACGATGTATTTCAACTGAATGTTTCTAGTTGGTTTTTGTTCTTGTTCCCTCTCCTATCTCTCTCTCTCTCTCTCTCTTTCTTCCTCTCTGTTAGCTGTGATCGATCGAATCGATCACATATTTAATTAGAATGAACAAGCCCTTGCTGTTTGTTCATTTATTGCATTGGGCTCAACGAACGATTCGATTTTCTTGACAAGGCTCCCGTCCTCACAGCAACACATTGTCTACCCTCAATGCTTGCTTGATTCCATCTACCTATTTGTCACTGAAGAGAACCATGCATATCAATGAGATACGGCTATCAGAAACTTCTTCAACTGTCTAATTCTCAACCAAATCGGTTGATTAAATAATGGCGGGATGTTAAAGTTGATTATATTTTTCACCGAAATTCGATCACAAACTGAACCGAAATTTCATTCGGCTGCGGAATAAACTTTGGGAGAGAAATGAATACAAGCCCGGACGAAATTCTGGTCTAAATTTTGAAAAGCCGGATTTCTTCTCATAAATTTCTAGTCTGAATCAAATCTCAATTGATGTGGATCTCTCAGTTCGGATAAGCTTCAGATGAGCCACAATTGCCTGTCCTTGTCCTCCATCATGAATAACCCCAGAGGAGACCAGTTACTTGAACTGCCATTTCATTTTCACAATCCTCGGCCATTTGAAATGGTCAGAGGCCGCCATTCCGATCAAAGCTCATCAGAAATCACAAGATCAATAGGGTTTGGGTCATTGCCTTGAAATCGAATGTAGAATCGGGCACTGCTTTCGCAGAACATAGCTTAATTAAATCAATTCAATAAAGCAATGCCAGTATGGTACCATGCCGATCAGCAAAATCAAAATCAATGCCATTCATAATTGTTATGTGCGAAAGCATGGAACAGAAGAAGAACCACACAAATGTTATTGACAAAAAATGCGTTCATAATTCATAAATCAAATTGGATTGTTGTTTAAAGAAAGATACTTGCTTTGAATTGTTTATCATCTGTTTTTTTTTTCTACGAATTTAAGTCTAAACAAACCACAGTTTACTAAGTGAACTGGCCTTGCAAGCGTTGAAACGAGATGGTTTGCGTTCGATACTAAAATGAAGAAGAGGAAGGAGGAGGAGATGAAGAAATATCAAACGAATGTGCTCACTTCATATTTGATTCCGTTCAAGTAGCAAAATGTCCTGATAAATTCAAATAAACATTTTCTTTTTTAATTTAATTTAATACCATTTTCAATATTGAGTAAATTTTTAAGTCTAGTTCACTCGGATTTTCCATTGAAGAACCCAAGCGCAGATTCAACAAAGCTGAGACCGGCGAATGTGGTGACCTTCTGTCAGTCCAATCATTTGAATTCATTAAATGGCTTCACGTTTGACGACTCCATGAAATTTTCGCGGGAAGCAGCTGTTGGGTCACTATGCTTACTACGATCCAATGCGATGGTTTTTTTCTATTTCTGACGTTGAAACCAATTAATTAATATTGTGCTTTTCACAAGAGAAAAAATAGCAACTACACCAACAAAGAACAACAACAACAACAAAAAAGAATGAATGAAATAATAATTAAATTAAATAAAAAGTTAAATACAATAATCAAACAATCAGAGCAAACATTTGTTAAATGTGCGTGAATATGAGAAACTCGATCGTATCAAACAAATGAGCGCTTCATGCCAGGGTTTTCATTCAGCTGATGAATGTGTGAACTGTACAAAGAAAATGAATTAAGCAAAAGCAAATGTAGAATCAAACGGCAACTTATGATTTGTGAAAGCAATTAAGCCTCGTCGCATTGCGATGAATTGACGTAATTCAGTCGATTTCTCGTAATGCCTATCAAAATCTAGAACCATTTTCGTAGTAAAATTAAATACCAATTTAAAAGTAAATTCGCTCCACTCATTTCCATTTGATTTCGAAATTAGCAAAATCTCTTGTTTGTGATTAGCGAGCGAACAATTTGAAGGAAAGAGCTTGAAAATCGATGTTGTCGCAATAAATCACGATCTTTTCAAGACAAATGACATATCTATTCAGAAATGGATCATTCTCGCAGCGATCATCATTTCGCAATTGATGCATTTGCGCGAGGATATTGTTCGAAAATTAAAAAAAAAATGAAGAAGAAGAAGAAGAACCCCAATTTAGATGTTTCATTTATGACCATTCGTTTGTTTAATTCTTTTTTAATCGTTTTCTTTCGTTTTTTTTTCCTTTCATTTGAAATTGTAAATATTTAGCATGTGTACATAATTGACAGAGTTTAAATGAAATGAAAAGACAGAACAAACTAAATTAATTACAAATATTTAATTGACTTATTACTATACAATTAACACTGATTATTATCATCATTATTATTTTTATTATTAATGAAATTATAAAGAAAAAATTATGAAAAAAAAATTACACCTGCTTTTCTCTTCTTTATCGTCGTCTATGACTCTGCAGGTAAAATACTTAAACTATTTAATCGCATCGCTTCGAGACGTGTCAGCTGTTGCAGAGATACAACTGCTTTGTCATTGAGTCAAACTGTAAGTCATATGGGTAAACGTGAACAAACACCGTCAGTTTGCTGTTTGATTGAAAGCCAGTTGTGTTGACGTTCGAAATTCAGATGAAACTGTTCATTCATCTTAATAAGTGGCTCATGCGTGGCTCTCTGGGCGCAGAGAAAGCGGTGGTTTCCTGGAAATTGGCTTGTATAAATTCCTCAAATGATTTGGTTAGAAGAAAATAAAGCGATCCAGTTATCAGCGGCTGGCAACTCTGTATCTTGGCCGATGGCTGTGTCAACTACAGGACGTATTTGCTATCCGAATAAAACTATGTGTTTCATTTCTGGATAATTGAAACCCAAAAACAATTGGAGCCATTTGATGGTTCTTCGATAGAAACAACAACTTTTCAATAACATTTTTTATTTTGAATTAGCAGACTTCGATGTGTCAGAGAAATCTTTCTCCTTGATCAACATCTTTGACCCAAAAACCAATCAAAATCTTTCATTTCCGTTTAAAGTCTATGAAACTCGACATAAGAGTAACAGCACTTGGCCCAACTCCGGAACTCTACAACATTGTTACCATAATAATTAGCATACCATATTTGTATACCGTTGTCGTATCTCACACTGTTGTAGTATTGTCTGAACACCGTATACAAACCGTTGTTCGGGCCAACATACTCAATAAGCACTCCATTGAAATAATATATGAGTTTGATGCATCCAGGTCTCTGAAAAGGAGGCCATGAAGAAGGACGATTTTGGTCACTGATAGTGTTGATTGCCTTACCGGATGTCTATCATGATCCCATAACGTTTTTACGCCAACCGGTACACTTGCCACTGCGACGCCAAGAGATTTGACAAGAGTGCCCCCTGCATATACCGCCAAACCACGCATACCACGTCTATTGTCCCCATAATTTTGCATATCCTGGCCTGTGGTCATAAACGCGTGCCCCGTCTCAACAGGGTACGTGTAGAACAATGTTCTGATAACACCATGTCCAAGAGCTGTTGATATCTGTTGGTGTCTTCCAAATTATTGAACCACTCTGACCGATGAATTCCTTAACGAAAAGCACTTACCTTGTCAGCAGCTAGAAACAGCAATAGTCCCGTAAAATGAATGAATGCAACCCCTTTCATGGTTTTTAAATATCTAACATATCATTTGGTTGGAACGGCGTTATATTTCCAAAAGTTGAATGCTAAGACTTCGGTAAACGAACTAACCGATGTCGTTTTGCCTTGGATCGAGTGAGATGAAATGAATTACAGTCGATTTCCACGGAATAGAGACAAGTGTGTGCACCAGAAAGGAAGTTTGAATGATGGTTTGCGCCACACTAAGTTTGAAGGTATTTGCTTTTTGATCCGCTCAGCTCCACAAGATCTTTGGGTAATTGAGTGAATTCATGTGTTTATCTTACTTTGTTTTCGTAACTGCGTCAATGGTGGAATCGAATCGAGGGAATTTCTTAGGAACTGTGATCATGAAATTTTCTCGCCAAGCACAGTTAATCGTGAAACTTAATTTACGGGGATCTGGTAATTATTGATGACAATTTTCTCAAAATGATGAAGAAATGCTCTTAAAAAACTTTTTTTCAATCGGATTCAGACCTCCGAAGCAAAAATAAGGTCAGGGAACAAATTTGCAGATACAAGCTGATGCTGTTAAGATTTCTGTCACTCAACACACTTTTCGGAAATAATTCTGTCTGAGCCATCACCCAGAAGACAGTTCTACGTTTTCGAATGCAAAAGTTTGATGGAGATTTGGAGGCGAAATGAACAATAAATTAAAAAAAATTAAATTTATGAATTATATTTTGGACAGAATATACATTCAAATGGACCGTAAGCCCGAAAAACCTCAATGGCTACAACCCTCCTCAAGGACCGGACCTAGACTGTTCTCTCGGCCACGCATCGTTTTGCCGGTTCCCATTCCCTCCGGTATCATCGCTTGACTGCAATGCGTCTGAACTGCTTTGGCCTTTTGGCTGGCTTGGGGAGTACGGTGGTGGTTCAGCCCTTATTGTATCGGTTGGATTAGAGCCAGGTGGACTTTCTAAGTCACCTGGAGATTGTTGTTGGTTGTCCCGCATCGAACGTTTCATGAGCTCTTTGCGCAATATAGAAAACAATTTGGGCGATATACCCTTGCTTTGCGATAGTTGTGCCATAAACCTTTTGCACATCTCATTGGGAAATTGGTTCGATGGATCCGTGCACTGCAAAAATCTTTCCGTAAGCCCTTGGCCCATTCCATCTATGCGTTTGGTCGGCTGTTCCTTTGCCCCCGGCTCCAAGGAGTTCTCTAAAACTCCTTTTTTTTTATCCGCTTCATTCAAATATTTATGCGCATAGTATCCACCATAGGCGACTGCTGGCAACATTTGAAGCCCTCCGACCACTTGCATCCCATCGCTTACATATTGAAGTTTTTTCTGAGCGGCCGTGCCATTAGGATCAGCAAAGGCACCTACTGCCAATCCACCAGCAGTCCACATAGCACCATGGGCAAAATGCGGGAGCAAAAACGATGCCGCAATCGCATGCTGAGCGACCTTTCCAGCTCGGCGAATGGCATACTGCACAGGAGCTGCTGAAATCTTCAAAGAAAAACAAACTCAGTCTTAATCAACTTAACTATCAATATTAAACTTATTCCAGTTTCACAAACCTGCTCCAGCAGTGAGAGCAACAATGCTACCGAAAAAATTAGTAAACCAATTTGCTTCATGGCTTGCCAATATCTATTCACCCCGTTCCGATTGATCAGCTTTATAGCCAAAAGAAGTAATTAAGACTATCAACATCAATAAACTCGTTTGGCTGATAAAGTATTGTTATTTGCTTAAGCGAAACGATCATTAAACTCAAACAGGAGGAACAAACACAGAAAACAGTTCGTCAGCATCAAGCCAAGGGCGGAGACGATTTTGTGAGGAAAGTGAAGGCAATTCAGCCAAATGTGAGCTATTTGTAGAATTTCATTCGATCTGTGACAATCGATCAAAGAGACAGGACCACTTTCAATTACATATATTCATTTATTATCAAATAATTCTTTCTCGATTTTTCTTCAAAGTTTGTACGAGAAATTCTTAAACAGAAATGTAAAAGAAAAAGTAAAAGAGATTCAAAATAAAGTCGTTCTAAAAAATTGACTGACTAAAAAAAAAATAAAACGATCTATTCGGTGAATTGATCAACAAGATGCTCGATCATCGCATTTTATTTGGCTCAATCCAAATCTCAAATGGAATCACTGAACATAACAAAATTCAAGTGCTCGAACGAGTCTCGGAGCTATTTTCGTAATTTATTTCGATTTTTCAGTCGCTCGAGGGCCTGTCGACGTTTCTCAGCGATCTCCTCGCTGGAGCACTTCTGTGGGATCGTCGACGAAGATGCTGTTTCTGGAAGAATAGAGTGTGCGTTAAACATTTTCGGACGATGCAAAATCCCTCAGCGCCAATACTTACTTGGTTGTCTAGGACTTATGGGCATACTTTCGTGACGCAAAAACGATTTTCGATTCATTCCGATAACATTGTTCTGCGGCATTGAGTTGTGACGTGCAAACTTCGACGATTGATTCATACTATTTATTATGGCCGCGTCGTCAATGCTGCCCAAAATGTCATCGATCGATTCGTCAGTATCCATCAGACTCCATAGTTTATCACAATTATTATTGTCGCTGGCTGAATCAGCGGCTTCTGTTTTCTTCGTTTCGGACTTTTGTTCGATACTGTCAGCACCCGTTGAACTTGTCGATCCCTTAGTAATCGACTTGGAAGAAACATTTTGTGATGTATTTTGTGAACTTTTTTGTTGCATTAAATTCCTTTCCACATCTTCTGTGCAACTCAATAGAAATTGATCAAAGTCTGAATCATTCAGCAGATCATTTTTGATGTCGGCGATGCTGGTGTCTTTCGCTTCACCATCTGAACTTGTTTTATTCACGGGCTGCGGTATATTCTCACACGCAGCGACTTTCGTTTCTGGGATTACTTCTGATTCAAAGCCAAAGTCGAACTCACATGTTCGGCTTCTCTGAATTGGCTTGTGCATTGAAGGTGGTGACGGTGATCGTCGTTCATTTTCCCTCAAACTCATATCACATTCTGATTCTTGTTCAATTTTACGCATTTCTTCATGAAATTTGTTGAAACCTTTTGGAGAATTTTCCGAAGATGATTCCTTGCTGCCAGTTGCCCCTGGCGATAAACATTCTTGCCGTGTTGTGCTCCGGCTGTGGCAACTTGCAAGCGTTGTTTTGATTGGTTTCACTAATTTTGGATTGTGTTTTGAGGCCAATGATCGCACTGGCGGACTGTCAGCACCCCATTTCCATGTTACTTTAACTGTCTCCTGGGACAACGTTGGCGAATCTTCAACCATGAACGAATGCGGCTTTCGTGGCCGTGTCGGCGTTATACAATTCGAATTAGCCGCTATGGTTTCCTTTGATAACATTTGACAGCCTTTGTTAACCGCTGATTTTGGTGAAGTACCTGAAACACGAGAGCGTCTCTTCAATTTCAATTCAAATACAATCGTTCATTCACTTACTGCTCACGCTCAATCGCTTCTTTCGAGTTATCATTCTGAATTGACTTTTTCGATACAAACAAGCGATAACTCTTTTGACTAATAACAATAAATGAATAATTTCAACGCGCAAATATCAATTTACAAGAGCTGGTTGTGCGTCGTAAGACTTAACAAGTAACATGTACGTTTCGTTCAGTAGCGTTAAGCTGCGTTAAGTATCGATTTGAGTAAAATGATGATACGTTACGTAAAGTATTTGGGTGCGTTTCGTCGGAGAAAGCGATTGGAAATTTATTAAAAATTCGAATGAAATTTATCATTGTCGAATGGACATAAATCTATTGAGTTTTCATCAGAAATTCCTTTTGAATCGATTCTAATATTCCAATTATGAACCACAAGTACTCAACCGCCATTTAAATGTTTCGTTAAAAATACGTGTCGAATACAAAGATATGTTTAAGTACCGATTTGCTCGTACTTTGGAACGTTTGACACTTCTGCGGTTTTCTCAGACTAAACGAATACGATGATGTGTAAATGTAAACGCGAACAAGACATTTAAAGCATCGAAGAAATTCTTTATACATTTCTAAATTAATAAAATAACTATCAGAGTTTGTCTTTCGAACAAAGGTTTCCATTTGAGCAATCCAATATGAATTACAACGCCAATTTTGGTGGCCCTCCAAGTAAGTATATCCGACGGGAGTTGCAATGGGAAAATGCTATGTCGAAACCTGATTGTTGTTATTTGAACAAGTCCAATCCATTTTTGCCTTCTTTCGAAATACAATTAGAGTGTGACGAATGGTCACTAACTGTGTTTCGTTCAAACGATGCATGACAGCAATTCATTAGAATCTTACTTGGAATAAAGTGCAATGGTAATTGAAGGAAGATTTGACGTGTTTGTTTTTTTTATTTCATGATTTCATCTGAATCGAAAATCATCAGCTGGAGCAACACGAAAAATAAAACGTGTCAGTGATGTGAACGCTATGGGTCCGCCAGTACCCGCCCCACAACCATTTGTACCTGTTCCATACAGCGGTGACGCATCGTATGGTATACCGGCTGGACCTCAAATCGATGCTTCCGTTCCTGTAAATTTCAATGCTGTACCAGCTCAGCCACAGCCAAGGAACGTCACCTTCAATGCTGGCGTTGCACCAGCTTATGATCCGTACAACGTTCCCACATCGAATCCCCAATTTCAACAACCAGGTCAATTCCAATCGTCAATTAACACCGCACCGATGCAGCCAGCGTCTGGCATTGGTGGACAATTTGCCATGTTCCAGCAGCCAATGGTTCAGGATATGGCAATGCAATACGGTCAGAAATTGGCCGATCATGGCAAGCAATTAGTGGAAAGTCAATTTGAAAAATATATTCCCGTAACCCGACTGAAATACTATTTCGCGGTCGATAACAATTATGTGATCAACAAATTAAGATTGTTATTCTTCCCGTTCACGCATAGGGTGAGTGTTAAGTGAATGCCGTGGGGGAACGATTGCAAAATTAATGTTTCTCTCCTATCGCCTCCCTTCAGGACTGGTCTCTCAAATACGATCACGACAATCCCGTTCAACCAAGATACGACTTGAATGCACCCGACTTGTACATACCCACCATGGCATACATCACGTATGTTGTCTTGGCGGGGTTGGTTTTAGGTGAGTTAAGGCTGGCAATGCCGTCAATTGCGTGATTCACTGAATTCATTTATAAAATTCATTTTTCAGGCATGCAAAATCAATTCTCGCCAGAGCAATTGGGCATTTTGTCATCCAGCGCACTTGCCTACAGTTTATTTGAGCTGATGATTTACTCGATCACCCTGTACGTGTCAAACATATCAACATCTTTGAAGACATTGGATCTACTGGCTTTTGCTGGATACAAATTTGCTATAATCGTCTTATGCATATTAGTTAGCATCGTTTTTAAGCGCGTGGGATATTATTCGGCGTTGATTTACAGCAGCGTAACATTCTGCTTTTTCTTGGTACGATCATTTCTTACTCTCAACCACCGAGCGGATGTTGTTGGATGTTGAATCTCATAAGCAAAATCTCATTTCAGCTGCGAACATTGAAAGCTAAAATCCTGCACGACAATCAATCGTCGAATGCCGCCGCCGCCACATACGATGCCTACGGAAATGTCCAGCAGCCTGCTTCCCACGACGATTACTCGGTTGGACGAAAACGAAAGTTATACTTTTTATTCCTGATTGCTGGTCTCCAGCCGGTTCTCTCGTTTTGGCTGTCAATGCATTTAATTTCAAACAAAGTTGTTGAGGCTTCATAAAATCCAATCTGCACTGTTCGAGCATCAGATAATTTCCAAGTTGAAAACTTCATTGAAATTGCTTTAGTTAGTGGCTTGTTCATGCAATCGTTAATTACTTTTTTTGCCTTTACTTTCAAATGAATAGATTTTTTGTTATATCGGTTCTTTTGTGCAAAACGCAAGGCGTATGTTATGATTAGGAACGATTCGCTACCACGCGGATGGCCGATTTCTCTTATGATTCATCTCTAATCAACACACATCTTGAAAGAACATTGTTTATTATCGAGTTGGTTATTCATTTTGATTGATTTATTTCCCCATTTTCTTGCAGACAACGTTTAGTCATAATCCAAATCAAAATCCAAATATCCCATTTGATATTATTTTATGTCATGTGAAAATCTAATGAATAAATTATCTATTTTTTAAAATGAAAATTTGGTTTATGGCTTCAAGGAGCGCCACCCAACAAGAACACTTCTCATCATATTGCCTGCATTTAGCAATCCGTTTCCGATACTTCACCTCAAGAGGACAAGAAGTTCTGCGACGATTTCAGACCTAGAGTCGAATCAAAATACATCAAAACGCATTTCAATTCTGCTTTCTCCCATTTTATTAATAGGAAATCACGAGAATATCACATCAAGATCAAGATTCATCAACTCAAAAACATTTTTATTTCAAATTTCGCTTCACATTTCTTTCGAATTTCAATTCAAGTTTCATTCAATTTCACTGCGATACGAAATACGAATTGAGAGCCGTCGCGGAAACCAACGACTCAAAGGCATCAGGATCTACAGAATCGTTCACTGGAAGCGACACATCGTCAAGCGAGGAAGGATTTAGGTCAGTTTCAAACGGTCAATTATTATTGATATCGCAATTTATGTAGTCGAGTTCTTCTGCTCTTCACTAGACACATCTATTGGAAATTCGAGAAAGATACTGCCAAAAATTCCAATAGGTGTCGTTGCGACGCGACGAATTGTTGGACGAATATGTGTCCTTACAGTTAAACGATGGATTCATTAGGTATCGTTTGATATTTTTTTGAGTTTTTCTAAGCTCTGGTTTTGTTTTTTTTTCACTTTTGCAGAGCGATCTACCGCATGTGCAAACGAGACCCAAACACTCGACCAATAGCAGAAGATGTTTTCATCGAATGCTCTTCATTGCTTTTGACTGCTATGCGGCAGTATACGAATCGACGGACCCTACAACGAAATGGCCACCAACAGCAAAGCCCCTCGACTCAATAAATTCGCACAAGAAACTTGGAATAGCAATGTCATTTATTTCGTTCATCATTTTGTCATGCATTCTACGCTGCTTTAGGCTAATTTAAGTTTTTCTCATAAGAAAAAAATAATTTGAAAATATAATAATCATTCGATATAAATATATTTAATTTTAGTTATTAATTAATAATGTTAATGTTGTTTGAATGAAAGCGAAAGCATTTAATTCTGTTGGCGTAGCTTGTTGGGGTCGTGATAATGGGATGCCATCATTGTGGGATGTGGTGGAGGTGGGAAGCATCTGACATGCTCAACATTTGATCCTTCACCATCAGTGCTTTTCAGATATTTATTCAAAATGGCAAATATCTGTGAATTCAATACTTGGAATCGTCGGATGCGATCAACCATTCGCTTGAGGTTCTGCGGAAAAAGAAATGATTTTCGAATTCAGAAAAAGTATCTTCTCCGGATGAAAATTCCATTCAACACTTACGATTCCTTTGACCGTGTCGTCTTTACCGTCGACTCGTTGAACGCGCAGAATGTGATAGCAGAAATCGAGTGCTTCGAATTTGCGCTGTTGACCTAAAAGGACAATCATTGAGCAGCCGGCCCAATGGAGACCTTCACCGAACAGTTCTCTGTTTGAAATGAAAGGGAATCGACATGACAATCCTCTGCGGAAGGAATCATTCAATGAGGGACTTACTCGACTGTGTACTCGCCTCCACCCACGGGAATACAGTAAACGAACTGCAATGCTGACCACAACCGATGGAACTCTGAGCATTCGTCAATGTGCATGACACCGTTAACCGGCGGCGGACCAACCCACACCGAATCATCCAAATAGCTCTTGATGCGACCCAAAATCACTTCGAAAATGCTCAGACCACAGCACAAACGCTCGCGTGTCAGCAAATCACCTTCACGAGCGATTCGGGCTTGTTTCGCTGTGCCGAATTTTTCGACATTCGGCACGATTTGCAGCGATGAATACTTGGCTTCGAGACGCTTCTGTTTCGTTTCCGGCTTCTCTCCTTCTGCGATTTGTAAATGAATTACTCGATTGCGGTCAAACAGTTTCACTTCAGTAAATTACCTTTGCAGAATGGTCGCGGAAGGATGTTTTGGAATGGTGCGGCATGCAGCAAGTCGCAAACTTCCTCCTGAGACAATGCCTGTTCAATTAACAAGCAGAAGATAATACTGTTGCCGAATTCACGGAATAATTGGAAGAACTCAGTCCGAGCATCAGGATATTGCACGATATCGATCAAATGGGCCTGGTAGTAACTCAAAACGCCCGGGGATCCGTAGTCACATCGTGGAAGCTTGCAAGACTGAATTTCATATTCGGAATTACAATTGTGATCCAGCAAAGGCAACGAGAGAGACTTACTTTTGGCATTGCAGACATCAAAGTTTTGGTGAATTGCAAGAGATTGCCTTGGATGAGCGGTTTCACGATGTCCTTCAGGATGATTTCGATGACCACCGCAATCCCTTGATAACCCAATAAGCGACACATTGCATGGAAATGCGGAGAGCCCACAAAGCCAGTGTATTGGCCATATTGCGTTGAATAGGCGGCATTCAATTGTTTCGAGCCCCATAAATAGTGATGAGCCATCTGGGGAGGCTTCTCTCGTTGCATCGCTTGGGCGAAGGAAATTTGGACCTTGCTCCGCACGAATCTGGTCGGACGAAAGGAAAACTGTTCTAGAAACTTCGACCGTAGTGAAATGTTGTTAGCTCTTACCGATTGGTGGCCGCATTGTAGCAGTAGTTTGACAAGAAATCGTAGTTTAGCTCAACGAAGACATGCAACGTGATGCGTCCGTACGGTGCCAATACGTTGTGATTTGATTCTTTGAGCATACTCTCGAAATCGTCAAGGGCAAGCCATTTGCTGAGCAGTTTATGACAAATTCGATTGACTTGAATCAAAGCCTCGAGTTCCTGGTGGTGAAGAGAATTTTGGTTAGCGAATGGTGTTGGCCGGGCGAGTGTTCGAAAACTCACCACTATGCCCGAAATATCTGACGACTCGAATCGGCTGATGGCCAGCTCCAAACTCTTGTGCATGTCCGCGTTGATGCGCTGCGTGATCAATTTGTTCAAATCAATCGAACGACCGAGCAACTGAACATGCCGTTGTTTCAGCAGAGTTTCATAGCGATTGTTCCGCGGATACGATTGGAAGTTAAAGCCAAGAACTTCGCATTCGACGCGGAAACGTTTGTCCAAGAAGATGCTGAAAATCAAATGAGATCCATCAAATTTTCATTTCCATGCGGAGCATATGTTCAGCGTCAAATTACCTGCCGGCCAGCTGCTTGTAATGGGCGAATATCTGTTCGCTCAACTTGAAAACGAACTGGTCGAAGCATAAATTGACTTCGGCCTCGACTTCGTCGTACAAGAATTGCTTGCGGAACACAGTCAGCGCATAGTGCGCCGAGTCGTTGTACAAATCCAATGGATACAACACGAATTCCATCATTGATGGCTCTTTCGTGCGAAGAATGTGATCGGTCAAGATCCACGGCATAGACATTTCGATGGGGAATTGAATGCGCTTCTCCATCGTTATCAAATCACTGCATTCTTCGTTGTGCTGATGCCGAACAACGCATTTGTTCACTTTGCGGCCCATCGTCATTTCGAGATAGAACTCGCGATACCACAGCTGCGACAGATCGCAGCAACGCTGCAGCGTTTCGCTGAAATTCAAAATGTAGCTCCAGTGGAATGAGGTCTTATGGAAATGATCGATCTGAACGAGACAGGCGCCGTCGATATCTTTGCGGAGCGTGCGCTTGCCGCCTGATTTGTCAGCAATCAATGACTCCAGCATTGTGCGAACCATGTAGAGCTGCGTGGAAGATGGGCCAACGTTCAGACGAGGCACGTTGATTTTGAATCCGCTGTCGGGATCTTTCTTCCCCTTCAGAATTGGATCGTCAGCTGGCTCAGAGCCCTTCTGCCAATCGGCACACGACTCACGCACCGACATCAAAATGCTGCGAATCAAATCTTTCTTGTTTTTGATCGCCTTACGGAACGGCTCACGTAGAGTCAATTGCACGAAATCTTGTAGTTCAGAGTATATGCTGCGCCGGATGGCCTCACAGAGGACTGTTTCGATGCGTGCCATCAACACTTGCAGACCTTTGATCATGGCAATGACCTCGATCAAAGCAAATTTCTCCTCTTCGGTGTAGTTGTAGCGAGTGGCTCGTTCGTATTCCTCAGCCTCAACGGGACATTCTTTGTTTTGATGGTGGTCGGTGGGATGCAGCAACTTCCAGGAGTACAGTTCGGTCACAACGCTGCTCCATTCGGACAGCAATTGCAAACCGCGCAATGCTAAATCGGCCGTGGATCTGTTCTCCGCATCGGTCGGGTTATCCTTAACGGTGGTCGTCACTTCGTTTGTGTATCGAGCCAATTCCGAAATATATTTTACGTGATCCTCGCGTATCTGCGGCAAGTGCACCATCAAATCAGCCTGTGGACTGATCGCCGTTGAACTGGACAAGGGCCATTTGCTCACATCAAAGTGTTTGCTCCGTTTGATGTAATTGAAAGGCGCGATTTGCATATCGCCGAACAATGGAACAACTTCCAAATTCTTGAATATCCGATCGATGCGATCTAATCGCAG
>JANSTV010039112.1:0-15426 GCA_027564135.1 Lestremia cinerea
GGTGAAATATTTGCTGCGCTGTCAACATAATTCATTGAAATTTATGTCAAACAAATTATAAATTACGCTCGACGATTTCAATGACGACATTCTGGAAGGGAAATGCAGCAAAATGCGAGTGTATGATACGTTCGTCAGTGTGGTTTATTCACTGCGTGGTAGCGTTCTCGATGAACATGGATGGGAATGGACATCTTCGAGGAGAAATTCTGGGTCCGTTTGGGCGTCGCTCTTTGCACTCTGGAGCGTTCGTGCTCGATGCTCAGCTGTCGGTGCTGGTGTCAATGAAAGTCCGCAAGGTCATGCTTCGTTATTTCACAATCAATTCTTCAGCCCGCAACCAAGACCACGTCCCCGCTTCTGTCCTCAACTCTGAAAATGAAATTTATATGATTTTCTCCAACGGCAGCAGTTCTTCGACAGACTCACCTCAACCTCTTCGGTGATTGATACGTGTCACATTCTTCCATTTCCCCGACTTCTTCAATCGCCACTGGATTTTTTTGATTCTTTTCGATTTTCACAAACTTCTGGTAAATATCTTCCCATTCATTGCTGTTGGATGCCCGTCGCTTCTTTGACGAACTATTGTATTCATTCTGGCATCCACCCTTGCATTTGCAGTCGATCGTGCATCCCGATTTAAACTTGTGGCATCCGCAAGACTTGCATGATCCAGTTTTACAGTTACATTTCCGTTGCTTTTGTGTCTTCTCCCCGGCGGGTTTTCCCTCGGATGCTTTCCTCGATTTCTGTAGGAAGATGAAAATTTCCGGAAAAATTCCAACTGAAGCATTGCTAGAGACTCACCGTATGCTGCGTTGGCCATCGCATGTTGATCCTTCCATAGAGCTCCTTCAGCCGCATTTCATTTTCATTCCTAGCGACCTGCTTCTGAATTGCGTCATCGACTTTGATGAGCAAATCCTTGCGTTCCTCTTCCAATTGATTCATTTTTTCGTTGCATTCCTCAATTCGCTTATTCAAACGTTCAGAATCCATTTGGAGCCGTTGCAAATGAAGTTGATTTGAGATAGTCGGTACATTCTGATTCTGTTTGTTATTTTTGCCGTTTTTTTGTTTGTTATTTTTGGTGTTTTTTTGGTTTTTGTTTTTCGCTTCGCATTTTTCAATCTGTATTGCGACTTTGCCCTCAGCGATATGCAGTGAGCCGAGCTCCTCGGTGCAAGCTACAAGCTCTCGTCGGTTGTTTTGCAAAATGGTCGGCACATCGTACATGTCGTTTTCAGACTCATCGATGGGTTTCAACAGGCTCTGCACGAAATGATCAATTAAAATCTTCGACAATCGATTGTGCTTGTTTTGTGCTGGATCTCTGAAAATGACCGTGGTGTTTTCGTCATTGTCTGCAAATGATTGGAAGCAGTTCAAAATCATTGAAAGACGATTCATTTGACAGCCGTTTATGGATTTATGGAGCGGTGTCTCCCCAGCGGTCATTGCTATCGGATTGTTATCAGCGGAAAATGATGGGTTATGGAATTGAGTCACATTTATTTCCTCGTCGCTTATTGACAGCGAGCTGTTTGAGTTTGGTGAAGCGCCAGCGAAAAGTCTACCAATTTCCTGCGATTCACTCGGTTTCACTCCAGCGATTGTCGCCTCTGGTACAAATGACGCCTCCTCTAAAACGGACATATTTTTTGTCCTTTGAACGTTTGTCACGTCGGAAAGCCTCATCACCCCTTGGTCGCTTCTCGCATCTGCAGCGGTTTGCGCGGAAATTGTTGACTTTCTCCTCCACTTGATCTGAGTTTTTCGGGACGATCTCCTCCTTCTCCTTGATGCTGACTTCCTTTTTCCGGCCACTGCGGCCGAAGTGGGAGTGGGAGTGAAGATTAGCTTTCGATTCAAGACCTTTAAGCTCGCATTACGCGGTGTGGTCCGTGCGATGTCAGAATTTAAATTGGGTCGATTCACTGAGTTCGGTGTCCTATAATGGTCCATATACCGGGATTTCGATGGCGTCCCTCTGACATTCAAATTGGGGAACTCAAGAATGCTCAGTCTGAACTGATCGTTTGGCTTCGGTTTGTTTTTAATATCTCGCACTTGATTGGCGTATTGCAGTGTCGACCACGTTTCAACTTCATTGTAGTCAGCGGGACTAACGCAAGCAATCAGTAAAGTCAGTGAGTTTCCGCCGAGTGAATCTTTCAAGAAATTTGTCAAAAGCGAATCGCGATATGGAATATGTGGATTTTTCTTTGCCAATGCACCGATCACCCTGTTCAGCGCGGACAGACTCACATTGATGCTTCTACCTTCATCTTGTTGAATACCGGTTGCTCCCGTTTTGCCCTGGGATTCTGATCCGGCCAAGTCCACCAAATGGAATTTCGCACAACTCACCTTAACCCCTTCGGTTTTTTGCACGTGAATTGTGAAAATGGCATGACTACGACTCGACGTTGGATTCATGGCCGTAGCGCTGACCTTTCGACATGACGTTCCCTTTTGCAAGCAATTGATCAGCTCCTCGACATTTTTCACCGTGATTGATTGTTTACTTTCGCCGGTTCCGATGACTGACTGGTCACGCGGCTTTGTAGACAGTAAATCGAAGAATCGATTTTGGTAGAACTCGATGAATGTGCATTTAACCTCAAAGTCCGCGCCAGTTGTCTCTGCGATTTGGCCGAATAAATCTCTTACAGCGCTTTGTATGATGCCTGAAGATCCTCCGTTGGTGTCAGTGCCCATGGTGTGACTTTTACCGCTGCCGGTTTGTCCGTAAGCCAGAATTGTGGCATTATAACCTGCGCGAGATGACGATTTTCAAATTCTCCACCGGAAGGCACTCAATTACACTTACCTTTCAATAATTCCGCGACCATCGGTTGAACGGCATTCCGGTAAACGGTGTCTTGGCTATCCTCCGGACCAAATACGTGATTGTAGGTGAATGATAGTACGTCATTATTCTTCGCCGAATAGAAAGCGAGTTGAGGCAAGCTCGGGTCGGTGTCTTGAGGTTCTGCTGGTAATTTCTTGATGATCTCATTGCAATTCTTCTTCTTCTCCGATTCAGCTAGCGGCCGAATGCGGACTGCCACATTGACTGATAGTTTGCTGGACATATTCTGTCGAATTCTTCTGTTGTGATTCAGTTCTGGCTTATTCGAGTGAAAGCCTCGAGCCAAGGAGTTGACTGAGTATCGTTTCTTCGACGAATGTTGAATTGACAAGCAGTTTGGCGGACGGACGAGATTCAGGAAAAATGACAAAAACAATGGCTGTCGCTCGAAAATGTTGTGCATCGCTGAACTTTCAACGTAATACTGAGGTCACTTATCAAAAACGTGGTATCATTCTGAATCGGGTGACCATAACCTCATTCCGTCATAACCTCCTCCTCAACGCGATTTTCGGAAGTTTTATCCTGATTTTCTTGAATCGATGCTGGTGATGATGAAACCGAATGAAATGAAAAACGCGAAGCATTTTGTGGACAGCAGTGATTCTCTATTAAAGCGGAGAATTGAATCCAATTTATTAAAATAACTCCAGTTTATGATTGTATTATTTTCCGTAAAGAAATGGAAAGGACGAAACAAACAATTTACTTGTTTGTTGGTTGACTTAAAAGCTACTTGAAATAAACTAACTATACAATCGACAAGTTATCATAAGAACAGAAAAATGTATTTATTTACAAACAAGACAACTGACGGAGTGCTGGAATTGCGCCGGAATTGCGCCAAAATCATTCCTCTCCCTGGGACGTGCGATACTTTTTGTGCAAATAAACGCCAATGAAATAGTTGGAATGATTGATATTCTTAGGTGGCTCCCAGGTGTTTTGTTCGCTTGGATAATTCCTCCATTTCACCAGATACTTGATTCCACCTTTAGACGTACGATCATCGCCTACGATGTGATCCATTTCCCAATTTTTTGCTCCCAATTCGGGCGTATAAGTCACCTCTCTGAATTCATCGAGTATTTCTTCGAGTAGTTCAAGGCTTCTGAGATTATTCTGATATTTCTCCGAGCGTATGATCGAGCTCACATGCGGCAGCAAGAGTTCCACTAGATTCATGTCGTGGGCAGAAGTTATTTGCAATTGGTGGGCGATTGCTTGACTCACACTTGCAATCATTGCTTTCGGTAGTTGCTCAGCGAACATGACCAAGATGATCAATTCCAAGGCGACACTGCAAATCTCACCATTGCGATCATTATTCGATACCACAATGGTACACAGATGGGCGGCGATCGCTCCGCACTCCTCGGCGGAGAGATATTTGACCAATTTGCCCAAACATCTCAAAGCCAAATTTTTTATCTCGTCATTTTCGCTCATCAGCAACCGCAACACCATTGTTTTCACCTTCTGTTTGGACGGTTGTTCCATTTCGGCGTGTTTCTCCAGTTTTGTTAAAATACTGATGGCGATGTCGAATAGCGGACTTTTCTCGGTTACTGACATTGTGGATGGATCGTGGATTTTCTTATTTGGTTTGTTTTTTTTGCGAAATTTACATCGAATGATGACTGATGGCCTTCGTTTGCGTAACTGAAAATGGACGATCAGAATGCCGTGGGGATGAGTGTTTTTTGCGGTTTTGCTGACAAAATATCGGTTTGACCTTAAATCAAGCGGGTCCGGGAGGTTGAGCTTCAGTTAAGAAAATTCCATATTGAATGGCTTTTGTTGGCTTCAGAAAAAAAAAACTTTCAATTGGAGTGTGTTGCACTTCGGATTGAGTGTAAAAAGAATTTCACTCAACTTTCACTCGGAATGATTTCAGCGATTAGTACAGGCCTATCAGGCAACACCAGAGACGACGACCCAGCTGTCAACCACACTGACATATCATTGAGAAAACTACGTTTCGAATCATATGTTTAGTTTTACAAAATCTGTTGGAAAGATGACAAATAAACCTGGAGCGATGGCTTTGGAAGCCTTGAAGAAGATGGACAACAAAGTGGCGGTCTTCAAGAAGCCCGATATTCCCGTAACCAGAATAGCCAAAATGAAAATTCTCACCGAAGAGCATTACATTGAGGTAAGTTGACCAAGCGTTTCCAATTTGGTGGAGACTTTTAGAACGATTTCCATTGCAGGAATTGGGAAAACTGATACAAAGGGATTTCTTTCCGGATTTGGAGAAATTGAAAGCACAAAACGACTATTTGGGCGCAGTCGAGAAGAATGATGTGGTAAAAATCCGGGAGTTGTATGCGAAATACAGTGGCAAGCGTCCAGCATCAGCGCGAAGTGGACATGGATGTGAGTTGGAGAAGATACGGATGAGTGATGATGGACTAATAACCGTTTCTTACATTTCAGCCGATAGTCCAGCCACCTTCGAGACGCCTCTACATAACCCCCTAGACGAGAATGCCTCTGAAACGTCATCAGTGCGATCTAGCAAGCGGAAAGGCTCATCAGCGGAGAGTGTTGCGTCAAAGGCCGCACCATCAGAGGGCCATTCACTGGACTCATTCTTATCGAACTACACCAGCGAAGACAACAACAGCTTCCAGGAGCTAATCGAAACTGCTGACAAGAAATTGCGTCAAAAATTCTCAGTTCTCTACGAAGCAGAAAAATCCACTGCGTTGGGAGTGGCTCAAATGCTGGCATTGCCGGACATTGAAGAGCAATTTCAGGCGGTCGAGGGCGTAAAGGTGGTTGACACGTGGACGTACAAGAACAAGAATTACATAATGTACGTTCCGGACGGCGTGGATTTGACAAAAGAAGAGAAACTCGAGATGGCCAGTCGCAAGCAGGAGATCAACTACAGCAACACACGAATGGAGCACAATCCATTTGATGAGCAGCAAAACAAAGATCAGATTTCGGAGTTGGCCAAAGCGCAGTCGAGGGTTATTAGCGGGCGGATTGGAGTGGACGGAAATTCATTGAATGCCGCAGGAGTAACACCCAACGTGCGTGGTTTCAGTTTTGTGAAGACACCTTCCCCATGCCCGGGAGTCGCAGACAGTCCATTGATGACTTGGGGTCAGTTGGAAGGCACCCCATTCCGCCTGGATGGTAGTGACACCCCATTTCGACCCTCGGCTGGTCCATCGTTCCGAATTGCTGAAACCTCTCGGAGAGAAAACATCGCATTGGAGTTGGCCGAGAAAGCGGGTGAGCGAATGCGGTGCCAGAAGGCGAAGGCAATCGAAGCAGCTCGAAGGAATATCGAAGGATCGCCGCATATTCGATCTACACTGGATCGATTGGCCACAATGTCACCGGCAGCCAAGCGACTTGCTTCATCTCGATTGGGCATTAGAGATTCCTTGTTGACACCTAGCCCAAGAACGACACCCAGAAGGACACCGAAGCCTGGCAAAGCAACACCTTCCCCTCTGGTCAAACGAAAGACACCGGCTGGCGCCAAGACACCGCAGCTTCCATCCACACTCAAAGCGAATCTAACAGATGATCTGCTCAACATCCCTTCGATTTCCGGCCAGCCAAAAGAACGAACAAAAGCAGCGGATTTCTTCTGAATGCTTCTTATCTATTTCAATGTTTTCACCTTAAGACTGTACATAATTCTAGAATAAACTCATATTGCTTTCACAAAATTGCGCACGCGATGCGTTTTTGCCTCATCAAGTGCCTTCTCGAGCACGTCGATTATGTATATGAGGTTGTTGGGATCGGTTTGGAAGAGAACCTCTTTCTTCAGGCCTTCCCGCTTCTCCACCGAGATCTCATTTGTTGTGTCATTCACTTCAGCAACGAGTGGCTCTTTATTCTCATCGATCGTCTCCGAATCCAGATGAAGTTTAACGGTAACAAGCGGAACGACTTGTGTTAACAAGCATCGGGATGCAACTCGAGCCTCTAAACGCCACTCCAAATCCCGAAAGCGATAGTCATGTACGCTGTAATGCTTCAGAATGTTGGAGACGAATTCACGTTTGGATGTCACGAATTGCCAGAGGATTGAGATTTGCTCGGTGGTGAAACCCGACTTGGTGGCTTCAATGAATTCCTCTTCCGTGGACTGAAACGGGAAATGTGATGTGAAGGTGGATTGGGGGCGGACTAGAGACACTCACATTAGTCTTGATGCAGTCTGTTAGGAGCATGACCAAGGCTCGAATGGCCTCATGAACACCCTCTGGGGTTGTGTTGAGCTTGGCTGCGAAAGAGGGGATTAGCAACGGAAACACCTCTTATATGACCTGACTTACTGGCAAGTTGTTGATGACGCTTTGAGTTCGGACCATTGTTCAAGTAATCCAAAGCCAATTTGCAGGTTTCGATCACAACTGAAAATACCAGCAATTATTTCCTTTCCTTGCTACAACTCCCAGAATATTACCTTCATTTCCATGCTCGCGGAGCAGCTTCAAATGCTGCCATTGCTCCGAATTTATCAAAGACATTTTCGTTTGTGAAAAATTCTCGTTTTTTTCAATTGTTTTGGCTCTCATTTGACATTTCATCAAGCGTCTTCGGCTCGAGCCGAGACCATTGTTTATGCCACTGTTCTGTACTAACAGCAAATAGCAAATTGTGTTTGTGTTGTGAATGACTGTTGAATTTGCTGGAAGTTTCTTTTGAAAGTCATCCCCAACTAGACTTGCCTTCGAAATGGATTTCGGTGAATTGATCGATCCAGAAACCCGAGCCTTTTGGGAGGACTACGATGAACGTGAATTGGAGTGAGTAGACCAGAATCGAGTTAAACATAACCTCGTTTGACGGCAATTTCGTCGCAGATTCAGTGAAACGCCGACTTGGAAGTGGATGGATGAGGAAAGTGAGGAGAGTGGACTCGAACAAATCAAGCCATTTGGAAAATTCATCATCATCGAAGGACGGCACATATTCGATTTTGTTCAAAAGACAATTTTGAAGAAGACCCCGCCGGTGGCTCAATTGAGCGATCACAAAACGGCCATCTACAATTTCCCAGACCGGAATTATGTTATTTGTTTGACCGAAGGCAATGACATCAACACCACCGGAGTGATTACAGAGCTGCTACGACCGTGGTTGGAAAAGGCACAGAATGTTTTGACCTTTTCGTTCCGACCGGCCTATTCGTACAACACGACCAAGCAATTCGACAAACACACCTTCTTTCGTGTGGTGACCAACGACAGCAAGAGCAAACAACCAAATTGTGTGAAGCCGTTTGAAGATTCCAATTTCGTTGATGGCATCGCTGCTGGAGCTTCATCTTGGTGTCAGTTCCAGAACAAGCCTTTCTCGTGCTATGCGGTGTATATCGATTGCCCGACCATTGACGCTGTAGCAGCCGAGCCCACATTGCAGCTATTCCGCGAGCTGGGCATCGAATGCGACGCCCAATACGTACCGGTCGGATTGAACAATTCCAACTTGTATATTTAGATTTAGGCTGAATTCACTCAGCATTTCGAATGTAATTCGTCAAATGAATTCCCAATAAAAAATGGTATTTGAATTTCCAAGCAAACACTTTGATGACTCAAACCCCGATGGCTCACCAAGTCCCATTCAACAACTGTAGCCAAACTCTGCCATTCAGAAAATTCACACGAATTATCAAATAATCGAAATAAAATCACGTAAAACACTCGAACAGCGACTGCTTTCAGACAAATTTATCAAATTACGATTAAAATCCAACGCGACAAACTCAAAACAACAAACAAAATGCAATGAACGATTCACATTTCAAAACACCAAACAATTTTCAGTCTGCGGCATGACTAACGGACGGTGTTCATACTGCAATGGTATTCCGCGGCCAGAAACGATGCTGTTGTTATTTTTTCCGTCAAAAAGTCAAACAAACATCGAATGATCGACGCAAGTAACACGATCATCACATGGGCATCGGGTATGAGCCGTCGAAGATGCACACGCTGGCATGCACCAATGTTGACATTCCGACGGATTCGTGGCATCCAGAGGAATCTAGGTGGGTTCGTATAAATACCGGTGTTTTCTTTGGAATCATCATCAGTCCATCATCGGTTAACATTTCTTGAGCATCCAACGATTCAAACGGGCGAATACAAGTCGATTTCATCAAAATGAAATGTCAATTGTTATTCACGTTTGCGGTGATTGCCGTCCTGGCAGTGGTGAGTTCAACCCACAGTGCTTCATTTCGATTCGATTCGCTAACAATTTGACTCTTTCAGACAAGCGCACAAGGCTGCCTTTGCGGAGAAAGTGGCACAGATGTGTGTTCATGCCAGGGAAATGTCGTTCGACCACTGCAGTTACCTCGAATTAATCCACAACAACGACGAGTATGCCAAACAATCAGCCCTCAACAATTCCGACCAATTGGTGATCGATGCAGATGCGGCAACCAAATTGTCTCACCAGCTGCTCAGCCAAGACCCTGCCAGTCATGTCAAGTATGTTCACGTATTCCACGAATGGCTAACCCATTGGCTAACCCATTGGCTAACCCGTTGGCTAACCCTTTGGCTAACCCTTTGGCCAATCCATTGGCTAACCCTTTGGCCAATCCATTGGCTAACCCTTTGGCCAATCCATTGGCTAACCCTCTGGCCAATCCATTGGCCAACCCTTCAGCCAACCCATTGGCCAATATCATTCGTCGAATTCGCGATAAGAAAATTCGCTGGATTCGCAATGCCCTCAATATTGATGCGTTCACCAGTTGAGCGCCGGGGCCATTGTATATTTTCGCCTCGATAAACGCAGGCATATTTGTAAATAAAATCGTGTGAATGTAAAAACATTTTGGGACGAAAATAAAGCGATTTGTAAATTGACGAAATGCAAACATCCAAAGTGTTTTTATTTCACAAAGGTTTTCCGATTTGATTTCATAACAATCCCGTTCCTTTGACAGAATCAGCCATCTCCCAGGAGCACATGCGGCTGTGGTGCATCCAACTCCATTCCTCGCATCAGTTGTAGAGGCTGCGGCGAGGCAATTTTATCCGATGGTCCATGCCATTCTTGCGGTACTCACAACTCCATCCCAAGAAGCAGTTGCGAAAGTTGTGGCGAAGTTGTTCGCATTGATGATGATCAGAGCGTCTATGCTGCGGGAAAAACACATCCAAAACCATCAATTCCAGCTGATGCTGTGAGTTTGGCTTTGGCATACACGCTGGCCAATCGTGCCAACGTTGATGTTCCCGAAGAGAAGCTTCAATACGGTTTCCAACAATTGCCATTGAATCAGCCAGATCGGAAGATTACCAAGCACGTTCCTGAGGAGCAGTTGTACGTTTTGGACCGACCTCTGCTTGAATTGAGACATCCAACGAAGTTTGTCACCGCATCCGAAGAAGAATCGGAAGATTCGCACGAAGAAGAAGAAATTGGGCCAGAACGTCCAGGCTACAATGAAATCGGTTATGTGCCATGCAAACACCACGAGCCAGAGTTCATTGTGCACAGACATCACCAAGAACCGGAGTCACCGTGCACAGACCCATTGCCCAGAGCCGAGATCGGTGCTTGTGGATTCCAACTTGGACAGCTGACTCAAGATGGCGACGTTCAACCTCGCGCTGATAGCGAGTTGTTCCGTTCGACAATTTTGGATCGCATCCGACGAAGTGCCACCAAACAGTAATTGTTGAGGCAGTCGTGTGGAAATGTTGTGATGTTTTTTGTTTGATGGCAATTTTATGCTGAATGGGCATTATGATGAAAGCGAATTCTCGCATTTGTTTTTTTTTTTGAATAAATAGTTGATTTGTAAGCGAATTTTAGTGGGTCTTTGGTTTTGTTGGAGGAATTTTGCTGGTGGGTTTGATGATGGGAATGGTGATCTTTGGGAAGAAATGAATCTTCAAGAGTCGATTTGTAGGTCTCCCATTCGATTTCTGTTTAAGGCTGTCAAAGAGAATACCTAAAAGTCTCATAAATTTCCGCATCATTACTGGTATCGTATTCCGGGGCATGCAAAGTGAATCATCCAGCAGCAGAAAAACCGACGACAGCGAAATGCTTACCGAGAACGGTGCGACATTGACGTCGTCAAGGTGGATTCAAAACATTCGACCAATGCTGGCCCATGCTTACTCAGATGTTGTTTTTCTCAGAATCGCAAACGTTTGACAGAAAATTCTTATAAAATGCTACGACCGTTGGTTTACGAATTAGTTTCGCTCGAATTTGGTCGACCGAAGGAGAAAAGCTCGTTGAAATGAGATTTCTTTTGCGTTTCGTGATTGTAAGTGTTGTGGCGAGTCGGGTATTTGGATTCATTGTGGTGAGTGGTTGTGTGCCTCCAACAGAGGATTGGTTTTTACTCGAGTCTGCTTTCAGCCGGACACAAGGCATATTGAGGTGTCCTACCAAGGCCAAGGATGTGCCTGCGGCGTGAGCCATCCATTTGAAGTGCAAACACCAAAGCATGCTCCGATTCCGCATGACCACAGCTCGTACGACTACACAGTGGTTGTGCCAAGAAGCGATCCAGACCAAGTTCGTTACGCTTTCGACGTAGAAATTCAAGAGCCGCATGAGCGACATTCGTCAGATTTGCTGAGTGGACTTTACGGTCAGGTTGACAAGGTTGTCTTCCAATCACCGGACTGTGCCAATCCATCATCATGCACTTGCCAATCGGCTGGAGCCACCTGCCCCCTTCACCGAAACATGGATTCGGGTGAGGAGGGTGCCTTCCAACTTCCCGTTCAATATGAAAGCCCTAGGTATGTGCAATCGTCGCGTTTCAAACGATCATCACGAAATCCCTTCCAACCGCTCGAGTACGAGCCAGCAGCTACGTCGAAGCCATTCGGTGATTTCGATAAATTTAAACGTCAAACAGCCAATATTCAAGAGAAATTCGAAGAGTGGAGCGCGAAAATCGATGAACTGAATGAGACATTGGAAGCGAAAAAAGAAAAAAAGAGGAAATTGTGGGAGAAATTGTTCGCTCAAAAAGATGACTTGAAGTTGAGACTGCCAAAGAAATTCATCGAAGATCAGAAGGCGAGGAGAGACGCGTTTAAAGCAAACTTCGATTCGATGGTTCGCAGAAAGAGAAACGCCGAAGGGCATTTACAAAATGACGGGAGGCCTCTCTCAACTGAAAATCGCGAACCACCTTGCCCAACCATTGCCAATTTGAAGGCCTCTTCGCAATTGCGACAATCTCTTCAGAATCCCGACGTTCTGCAATTCATGCCTGAAGTCCAAGAGCCATCGGAACGCATACGAAAACATTGCGTCGACTGTGGAGCTGGTCTGAAGGATCTCGTTTGCTACGAATGCGGATCGAAGAACAATTTCCACCCAGCACAACCGCAGTACGTCGAGTATGTTGGCGGTCAACCAATCTCTTACATCCCCGGACCTCAACAAGAGTCTCAAGCCGAACAAGCTCGATATGTTTTCGATCGCTACGGCCACAAGTACATCGAAAGCAATGGAAATTTGAGATTGATCGTGCCCGAACAACCGGAGCCTGTTGTAGGCCAAGCAAGGTCCAGCGATCCAGTGGCCGATATCTTGAACCAAAACAGTGAAATCCTCAACTATTCCCGCCCACCTGTGGGTATGCTCACTGATGGTCTCGACTTTATTCGCGAAATTTTGGAAAATCCACACCCACAATACTCGCCCGGTGATCTCCGACGACTCAATGCTCGAAGTGCCCAGAATGAAGGAGAAACCAAGGAAAACCACAGAAATGTCTATCAAATCGTTCCCATCACGGTCGATGGTAGAGATGGTAGTGTTGTTGTGAAGATCTTCCCGAAGAAAAACCAAACGAATGAAGTCAAATCTGAAGGCGTTCCGGTCGGCGATGTACCGTTGAAGTCGATAGTCAAAGTGAACGACATCACCGTATCGAACGATGCGAAGAATGCCAAAGTCACTTTGGAGAAATCACCCAAGTTCATACGGACCGTCAGCGACGATAAGAACTATGAGATTTTGACAATCGATCGGGATTTCAGCGACAAGAGTTCGGCAGAGGAAGTGGAATTGGTTCTGCAGGAGTTGTACAAGAGTCAGTCCAAAGCGAAGTCATCTCAAATCGAGGCTGAACAAAATGAAACCGAATGAAAACTGGGTTGTTGGCATAGCATTTGATCCGATTCAAGCTCATTCAGCGATAATTTATTTAATTTTATTTTATTATTTATTTTTCATTGCGATTCAAAACGGAAGCATTTATTGTTGTTGACCACTCACACACTCACACTCCAAATACACTGTATTATTTGTCGACTAATTGACGTTGTTTTTCATTTCTTTTAGAGTCTTCTCATAAATCCATTGCGGCCCAGAGTGACCATCGACTAGCGAATGCATCCGATTGTAGTTTAAAATGAAATAAATTGTAGAAATTTGCAAGCAATTCTCTGACTTTTTCCTACTCAAATTCCCTCAACTCATCTGAAGTGATTCATCTGTCACCAGATGCGAACGTTGTCACCAGCTGCATATCATTCTCGCACGAGTCACCGCAAACGACATGCACTCTCACTTTTTTCTGCAAAAAAATCGCACGTTTTCCCGGGAAACGCTCATTTCGCATGGTAAATGCATTCGGACGATCAAATGCTGGCCGAGAATTGAAAACAAACCGATGGCAAACAAACAAAACGTGGATGCTCATCATCGCAACGAAATGTCATGTTTTCGCTGTCGATTTCATTCGAAAACTCTTCGGTTGAAATGTCACGTATTTCTGACCGTTGAATGATTTTCAGATTTGTATAAAAGCCAACTTGAGATTCTAGTGGAGCATAGTTCGGTTCAATCATTCGATTCGATCAAGCAAGCATTCAATCAAGCAACATGAAGGGAACAATTCTGGCTGGTTTCGTTGTGATGGCGGTGTTCGCCAATGTAAGTAAACGCCGAGTAAGCGATTCTTGGCGGAAAACTAACTGTTTTTGGAATTTTAGGTATCACTCGGTGTGAAAGAGCAGGTCAAGTCTTGTGGATGTGTGTCTAATTCATCCCCTCCCACCGTATGGGAGTCGGAACAAGAAGAAGAGGTCTACGAGAATGCTCCTGTTGAGAAAAGCTGGTCAAAGCCTGAACCCGTCGATACCAACTGGGCCAACCCCAACCACCCAAGCACCATCAAGTCACAAGGAGCCAAGGTCTACGTTCAATCCCAGCCACCAATTGTCGTCGATCGCAAGCAACAGACTGTTCATGTCAAAGCCGGCAAAGCCATCCTCATCAACCCAGCTCCAGTTGTCATTCAACGCAAACAAGAGGTCGACTATCGTCCAATTGTCGTCAAGCACCAACAGAAGCCAATTATTGTTCACAAGAAAATCGTTCAAATCTCACGACCAATCCACAAGAAGTACTTCGTCGAACAATACACCAAGAAAGAGGAGTGCCCGTGCAAGGACCAAATCACCAATGTTGGGGAACAAGCTCCTAGCTGCGGTTGTGGCAATGCCATCGAGAAAGTTTACTCACGCTGATGACGATGACCAGTGTGTTTGGGCGAGCTGATTTGCTGATGTCAGCGCCGTTTTCCCCTTCAAATTCGAGAATAAATGCTTTCGAAGAAATGCAATTTTTCCACAAAAAATACTTTTGTTGTTGTTTTCGTTCAGAAATTCCAGCTAATAATTGATGGTTATGAATGCATCGTTGCTTGTTGCGCTTTGCTTCTTTCACTCGAAATTTCAGTTGGATCTGAGCAATGGCCTGGAAGATAGTGTGGTAGAGGTAGTGGCATCCAAATAGGTTTCAACAATTCGAGGTGAGTTTTAAAATTTGCCAGCTGCCTCTGCTGAAATTGAAGAAAATAAGTTCCGCCCAAGGAGCGCTTCTCTCAAACTCCCGCCAAGGAGTTCAATCAAATCAAAACAAAAATTAATTTTTCAGATTTGTGGGCGTGTAATTATTCATAATAATTTTATTTTTGTTCATTTAATAATTTGTTGTTAATTAAAGATTCAATCATTGAAATCATATACAATAATCAATCGTTCGATGCCCTCGAACGAGGTCACATTGTCATCATTCAACACGCACACACGTACATCATTTCAATTCGAAATTTTAATAAAATAATTTCGGGGGGAAAAACTCAACCATGGCGGTCACACAGAGCGCATTCATACGATTGAAATCCACTTAAATATGTCAGTTCATCTAAATCCTAATCGAATGGATGACGATTCGCCAAAACAATGTCAATCCATTCCGACGATGACTTTAACGTGGTGTGAATTGTCCAATGAATTAATACAATTTGATTGCAAAACATTCAATTACATTAAAACACATAAAATTATGGGGTCATTTTTTGGGTTTTTTTCCTTCTTTTTTCGCTTTTTTCTGCGTCGTTTTTCGTTTTGTTTGCTTTTGCGGCTGGTTGTTTGGCCAAAATCAGCAGTTTATTTGTCAGTTAATGCACACTACTCGGAATCAAATATGTACTACAATCATGTTCCTTACATTGCAAATTGTGAGTGGTGTCGCGTGTGTTTTGTGTGATTGTGGTG
>JANSTV010039223.1:0-15426 GCA_027564135.1 Lestremia cinerea
TAAATCGTACACAATATCATAAACCTAACTAAATTTCCTTTGCATTTACATTTCACATTGCGCGTTTGAATTTTTATTCTCTCTTTTCTGCCTTCACCTTCGGCATTCGACTCGTACATGGGCCGAATGTGTGCTGTACCGGAGGACCATCGTCTATAGGTGGATTCAATTCGAAAATGTGAATTGAATTGTTTGCACTGAATCTCGATGAACGAAAGGTGTGTGTGTGTGTGCTTGTGCTCTGTTCACCTAGCTGTCGTCGTTTCATTTCGACAAATACGAGTGTCATAAAATAATGTTTAGCCATAAATAATACAAGCCGGCGCGGGTGTTTGCGTTTTAATAGAATCAAATGGAGCAGGCGGAGGAAGGGAATGGCACTGAAGGAATTGCTTTTCGCTTGGCGCAATATCATCAAATTTATCTGCCATTGAATTAACATATTTCCGGTTAGTGGAACAGATCAGTCGTCGGTGGCCGTTCAATTTTGTCTTTCAGGAGTTTAGCAGCTCAATTGGGTTCAATCAGATTGAATCGAATCAAGGTCATCTAACGGTATTGGGTCATTCCATGGCGGGAACCTCACTGCCACTCACCATCCCATTCATTCCTCCGCCAAACCATCCCCAACGAAAACTTTACCTGGCAAACATTCCCGTAGCATTTCAACATAAATTCACCGACGGCCACCGACGACATCAGATGGAACGCGAAAACATCACGTTTACATGAAATCGTCATGATGATGATAAACATTTAATTTTGTGTGTAATTTGTATGATTTTTTATTGTCGTCTATGACTGGCTGCGTGGTTGTCATGTGCCAAAGACCAAATAAACTTTTCAAATTACACATTTATATTACAATTCAGTTGATGCTTCTTCTACTCTCTAATTTTTGTGACATTCACTGTGCTGTCATTGCACGATGACGGTCCTGTCATCGTCTTCTTTCTGCACCCGAAAATGAATGCGATAAAATTTTTCAGCGTATTCGATGCCATTTCATTTTTTTGAAATTACAACAAACTCGAGAACATGCAAATTACAAAAATGTGATGAATTCCAGCGAACGTGACATTGTTGATGATGCATGAATTTCCTACAATTTTTTTGGTAAAAAAATTCTATCGATTTCGCTTTTCCGGCGGAGAAGTCGTCGTTGTGGTGGTCTTTTGATGTTCTTTGTCGAGGCGAGACGAAGACTTTCTGGTTTTTCGACAAGTGATTGTACGCTTATTGGCTTTGAAGCGGAATGATATCGTCTGGATTGATGGTCAATCAATCCGACAACATCACAAATTAGTCGGATTTGCTTAATGGCCCCGGTTAATGAATGAAAAGAAAACATGAATTTCATTTATAGAAGTACTCGGTTGAATGGGGTGATGATTGATCATGATCGGCACCCAACTGTTTTTCTTTTTTCTTTCACATTCTTTAATATTCACCCAGCTCGATATGAGCAATCACCGAGTCGATGAATTGTGGGTATTCCGCAGCAGAGGAGAAGAGTCATCATGCCATTCAAACGTAATTATGGAAAATTCCTTACGGAATTCATTCGATTCGTTCAAACTTTGCCAACTTCCTTAACAGTTGTTTACCGCGAGATCTTGCCATCGTCTACGAACTCGATATAATGCTCTAATAGAATTCGATGTGATGCGATGATGCAACAAGCATTATTCTCTCTGTCTTATCGCTCGTGTCGTTTTACCTACAAGTTAATAACATTACAGGAGCTGTCTGTTTCGACACCGAAACAGCAACAATATTTATCCAAATATTCAGCATCATCAAGAATTCAACCGTACTCTTGATTTAATTGGCCTAATTAACAGCTTGAATATCGTATTAAAATGTTAAAGTTAAATGCTGATATCAAGTTTTTGACATATTTTCGTGGGATTTTTGGTGTTTTCATTTGGAATGATTCGTCAAAATTGTTTACTAAGATTCACAACTCCATCTGGTTTTTCATTTGAAATTGCCAGCTAATGAGTGTCCGCTTGTGCGGCGGAACTTCCTCAACGATAGCTTGGATGCAACCAAACCGATCAGTCGAGGATATTCCTGTAAATAAAATGGAATAACAATTCATCATTCATAGCGTCACTGTCGCTGTCACAAACAGAAGCTGAGTCCCTGCAAAATGGCAGCAATAATTCCGCTTGCCATTCACTCTACTCGAAAATTCCCCAGTTCGATCCAGGTTTTTGTTCGGCTTGCAGCCACAGTGGACATAGCTGGCAGTAGGCAGCAGGCAATATGTCCAATAAGACATTCGCCCATACACACACCATTCATTCTAATGACATTTTCGTCCGTTCTCGACTGTGTTTACTGTCGGCCGCTTGTTGTTGGCTATTATTATATTATTATTGCGCAACATTACGTAAATTACCTTAATCAAACAAATAAGTTCCCCATCACCTCGATCACCCCTCACCCATGTCGCTCCTTCAACGTGGAGCTCACACACACACACACACACACTCGCACACCGGCATAACGGCAGAGACATGAAATAGCGTGACAAGGTACCTTCAATTCACCCACCTGCGAAGCGAAATCAAAGCACTAAACTTCTAACTAGTTGTGATTACTGTGACTGTGATTTGCGAATGTATTTTCGACTTTGGATTGCTTGACAATGTATTCGCTATTTTTTCCACAATTTCGTTTTTATGCCGATGGATTCGTTGACGGTGGGGCGACATTTCGAACAATGAAGACGATGACGACCAGAACGACCACACCAAGGTAGTAAAATGATTTGAACACTATTCCTAATTACAAAAAAATTTCTTCCTTTTCCTTTAATTGCTATTTCGTTGAGATCGTTTACTTTAATTTAATTGCTTGATCCAATCACGAAGGAGGCGAAGAAGTAGGAGAAAAATTGGCGACACGTTACGGCATACAAATGAATCCTGCCCGGCGACTGAGCGAAATGCCTTCACTCAAAGCTAAGCCTCGACAAATCGAAAGGCATCCAAATTGATAACGCATAAAATCATTTCAACACACATATTGTATTTTGAAGATCATCCACCATTAAAATGGCAATTCATTATCGACATCGTCAATGACGACATAACGCAACGCAACGCAACGCTATGGCATCGGAATCGATGAACCGTTATAACGCAATCAAAATTCATAGAGCTATCAAATAATTCAGCAAATTGTGTTCTTGTCGATTTTTTTTTTGCTCCTTCTTCTTCTTTTTCGCCTTTTATATTTCAGACACAAAATATTTTCGATAATCCTTGGAAGAATGCGAAAGCAAAGCGTCAATCCATATGCGGAATGGAAATAATGGTGACAGAAGGGAATAAGACGAACACTTGGTCACACATACTATACACACACACACACACACAGGCACGCACACACACATACACACACAAACATATACTACCATCCGCCAGCCAAGGCAGACGTACGCTTTCATTCCCTCGCTCACTCATATGTTATTTTCTTTTGGATCTTCTGGTTGTTTTTTTTTCGTTGAATCTTTCATAGCACGCGACACCAATTTTAACTCTATTGCAAATATGAAGCTGACGACAACAGGAAAAAAGGCGACAAAGAAGAAAAAAGAAAAAAGTAACAAGAGAAAAGTTGAAAGAAAAAAGAAAGCTTAAACGAACGATATGTTATTCGCGTCTTTGACTGTGGAACCAGCAACTAGAGCGGTTGCTGCTTGCCGCTTGCTTCGTGGCTGTGATCGTTTTCGTTGGCAAATATTCTATTTATGCATTGTGAATGTTTTACGTGACACATCTATTAGATTCATCGAGTCTTCCAACTCTATCTCGTTATAGGTAAAGATGCGTTAAATATGTTATGATTTTCGGATGGTTGCGGTTCTCAAGCCACCTCCCGCTACGATTCGTTCACTCATTGGTTTCGGTTCGAAAATCGAACCCAAATAAAATCGGATTTGCTGACAAATTATTTTAAATAATATTCAAGCGATTTTTTTATGCTTTTTTGAACGGCACGAATCTTCAGACTGAATGATTTTTTCCATCAACTGGAGGATTATGGAATAGATGAAATGGTAATTGCATTCCTCTGGTTGCTTCGAATTCAAATTTTATGATGCCATTAATTACGTTCATGGCTGAAATGACTGGAATTCTCTCAACCGCACTGTGTGCTCTCGGGGGAGATTTTTCCTTTCAGCATTTCCGGGCTTGTTGCTGCAGTTGTACCGCGATTCCACTGAAGCTGCAGCAGCACACAAAGAAACAATTGATTGTCTTCGTTCCGTTTCATTTCATTTGCATGACGCGGTAGTCGCATAACATCACAAGCAATTTACCAAATGTATGTTCCACTTTCTTTGCAATGAAAATCGCATAAGAACGTGAAAACATGGCAAAGACAAAGAGAGCATTGAATGCACGACAGCACAATCAGCTAAAAAAACAGAACAATAAATGATGAAAATCCATGTTGTGAAATAAATCATTTCACTTTCTGAGGAGCGTTCGCTGCGTTGCATCATTGGCAACGTTTCGGTGCTTTTGTCATCAAACATTCGTCGTTGAAGGTTATTTTCCATTGGATTGTTTGTTTTTTCTTTTTTTTTTCTTTTTCCATTCCATCTCCAACACACTGCACTTGAGATGAATTATTCAATTTTTACTCAAAAAAAAAAAAAAAAATATATCTCAAACGAATGTATTTTGATTGTTTCGGTCTCAGCACCTTGGGGAATCGTGCCAGAGAATAGAATCTTCTTTTGTTTGGTGGTTTGTCTGTTTGTTCGCTCATGCACCGGCTGCAATGCAATGCTCATGATTCTTTTGTGATTTGCTCTTTAATGAGAGCCGCCTTGGTTTCACCAATCTCTTTTCAACCGCAAATAATCGCAAGTGCATGGGTTCTATTTGATTGCATCATTTGTTCGCTGATGGAATGTTCCATTTGTGAGAAACGCATTTCATTATCTGGTTGGGACAAAGCTTTTGAAGCACAGTCAAGGATATGGTTTATTATTAAAAGTGCTTCGCCACCGGCTGGGCCCTTGTTTTGGTGGGAAAAGTGTGTTGAATGCTGTCGGCATTTGTCCTAACCCAGCTTTCCGTGCTTGACAGCATGCGACCCTTTCATTCAGATTTGCTCGTTAATTGCGAAAAAACCACCAATCTACCCAGCCACTTTTCGACGCGCCCCAAACGATTGGCTGTCGAAAATGCACATATGTTGCATCGACTTCCGAAAAATAGTGGAGAATGAGAGCGAAAGGTACATCTTCGTTGACGTCCGGGAATGGGAAAGAATCAAAATCAAGATCAATTAATCAAAAATGAAATGTATGCTGAATTTAATGTGAATTTAATTATTTGATAAATAAACCATAAATATTCTATAAAGTGAGCAACCGAATGATGAAATGAAATCTCTAATGAATAAATATCAAAACCTTTTGACAGTTTCAATAAAGGTTCTCAACTTTGTACCTTATCGAAATCAGTTCTGCATATTTGCAGTCTGTTGAGAAGAACAACACGACCAGCATCCCACCGACGGGAGCAACATCCACAATGGTAACGCAAGCAGCGGCAACAACAGCAACAACACGACCAAACACCGAAGCAACGAAAGGCAACGGAAAGCAACCAGGCAATATGTATAAATAACACACAAAGTAGGGTTTAATTAATTTCAAAGTTCATCCTCAGCCGCTCATTTTACAACATAAATCAACTCTGACTTGAAATCCTTGGGCTTCGATGTGTGTCTGAGTCTGAGCGTGCTGTATGAATGTGTTGTTGTTGTTTCGACTATCGTTTGCTCGTTCAACGGTTTTTCGGGTTTAGAAAACCGTTTGCCATGCATGAAACGGGATGCTGTTCGTTGAAATGTTTGCTTCGAAAAACCACACATTGAACTGCCACCGACTGCCTTCATCGAATTCATGCCAACGGAAAATTTCAACATGATCCTGATGATTACCACTACCCTTTGCGAATTATACTTTGGCTGTTGTTTTTGTTAACGCTGATGCTGCCACGGTAATTGTTAAATAAGTTGGGGCCTATTTTGGATAGTTTCCGGTTCGACCCGATGACAAGTCAGTGGGAATTGCTGCCAGTCGCTTGCTGCTGAAAAGGTCCCCTCTGTCATCGCTCAAAGCACATTGTAAATTTCACAATCAATGCATAATAATCCATCATCATATTATTTTATATTATCTTATTATAAATTAGTGAGAAGAATGATTTATGCATGTGTGTGGCAGTCAATCGCTGTGGAATCGGAAACACACATTCATCGATGAAAGCAGCGGCATGATTTGCCTGCATTGGATTCGTGCAGTGAGAGCACCTCGGAATGGAGAAAATCGATTTAAGCTGCATTCGATGCAGTTGCACCCAGGTGAATCCGTTCAATCGCGTTGATTTTCACCGATTGTGAATGAATACGCGAGATATGCGCGTGCAATATCTCATCACATATCGCTTAGCTCAAAACTCAATTTGTAAAGGCGGTGCTTGTAGTACGTGCCAGGATAGTGCAGGGTATACTTTTGAAGGCAGCACGAGGCGCATTGAGCAGATAATACTATCAAACAACTTAGCGAGGCTTTCAGATTGTTTTGCAACTCACATTTGATTTGTGCGGTCGAGTTGGGATGAGAAGAGGTGATTGGAAACTAGCGGTTGGCGGATGCAACGAATTTCAGAACGACGATTTGGCGTGCTCCCCTATCGTCCACTTGTGCGGTTTTGTTCCAATGCTGGTGAGGATCTTATCTCCCACTTCTTTACCCTCTGCGTCCTCGAAAGAGCCCAATAGAATCTGCAACTCTCAGGAGAAGAGAGCGGTAGAGGCTCTCGAACTGGTAATCTGGCAATCGAAAAAATTCAGTAATTAGTGCGATCTGAAACGTAACGACCAGTCAAATCTCTTTTGATTTTCCCATTTCCCACCCATTCGACTAAAACCCCACATTTGTTTGTTCGAAATGCAAATACAATTTTTAGTGGTATTTTTTTGATCACCAAACACAAAACGAAATAACGAAAAAAACCCAAAGCGAGGCAAATAAATTTATTAAAAATCATTAACAAGCATAAAAATAAACCTGGTCGTTTTCATTCAAACACGGTTTTAAGTTCATTAAAACAGTTTCGGGGAAAAGCCCGCTGTGCAAAATCGAATGCAAGCGAAACAAAAAAAATAAATAAAGTGCAATTCGCATTCGAACAACGGAACGATCAGATGGCCATAATTTGATATTGTTGTCAATCATCAAACGAACAAACGTTTAAATGAAATTTTTCCAATTCAAATTCATTCAATTCCGATGGAAGCGATTTAATGTGAAAAATCATGGCATACAAATCCGCATTAGTCGAGCATCGCATGACATAAATCTCCTGATAGTAGTGCTTAACATTAATAGAGATGTCGCCGTTATGCAGAGCAAACCGACAAACAACTGGATAAAATGGAATCGACGACAGGAAGAAACATGCTTTTTTCATGTGACCCAACGCCATTGTTCGGAGTCGAAAAAAATAATCGGCGACATTTATGTCAAGTTTATTTCATTTTCACTTTTCTTTTTCTTCTTCCTCTGTACGCTCCCAGCCACCAGGTCCCCGGTGAAAAAGCACCACGGCACTGCTGGAATGGTTTTCTTGACGTCTTTCGGTATATTTTACCACCGTCCAAAGCTTCATATACTTCGCTTTTCACGTCCTCCACGGCATCATAGGACAACACCGAGTACATGACACTGCAGTCCAACTAGCACAAGCCAAACGTAAATAAGGCTTCGCGAAGTGAAACAATGTGGAAAATGGGCAAAACAAATGTTCAAAATTTGCCAAACGGCACGACGATTGGCGTGTGCGTTCCGATCGTAACGACGAAGACGACAATAACGGTGGCTACGAAGAAAACCATAATTTTACAAAAGCTTTACAGCAATTGTGACAGCGTGTCGCATTGTTTGAAAACACCGAATATGATTTGCACGCACCCCTTTTCCCAGCGATATTATGAACCTATAAAAGTGTCAAATTGAAGAAAAATTCGTTATTGTCGTTGAACAATGCGAACAAAATGCTGAATTGCCCATTTGATTCAATGGGGATTCGTTTTTGGGGCTTGTTCAATCTGTCGAAATGATCCCGAATTCCGCTCGCCATGACCCATCAACAATACGAAAGTGATTTTCATTTTATTTCTCTCAAATTCACTCGCTGCTCGACCAGTCATCCACAGCGAAAGTTAACATCGCAATTGGCTTGATTTCGAATCCAAGAATCCCGCTGGTGATGATTCCGACTACGAGCTAATTCAATTATCGCCAACTTATCGAAACAAATAAGCTCCAATGATATTTCACAGTTGAATAAATCGAACGACCAATAATCAAGTGGTGCCGAAAAGTTTGATAATTTGATTCGAAATTTATTTATTCGTTCGAAATCCTTAGCGATACCTCGTCACTAACTCTCAGCAGAGAATATCTTAAAATTTTGATTTGGCCGATTCTGATAGATTCAAATATCCAAATATGCATCGGGATTGCATTGACGACTCACGTCAAGTGCCGAATTTGAACTAAATTTTCAGTTTGACGATGCCATGCTTCGAGTTTTCCTTTCTCTTTCGTTTGCTTGGTCCGATGTCTCAAATGTCCACAAAACGATATTATTAGAGGAAATTCGTTCACCTGCCTTGCTCGGTGCTCGTTGCTCTGCTCTGTAATTAAATCGGTGGCTGAATAAAAACGGCCATCCGAGCCACACCACCCACCCCAAAACTGTCAGCGAGGCGAAAGAGAAGAAAATGTAGCCTGGGAAAAACTTCAGCTGCATAATATTACGGATTAGGTCCAGTCTTTAATTAAAATCGCGTATAATTTTTAATCACGATGAAATCTAGAGCAATCGAGACCGGGAGGATAATTAAAGAATTACGATTTTTTCCTTTCAGAAATGGTCTTTGCCGCTCATTTTCAGCGACCGTTTCACCTGGCTTTTCTTTGGTCGGGTGTTTGTGATTTAAAACCGCTTTTGACACTTCTCATCGGATTGTACAGTTGAGTAGACAATGGGATCAGTGCTGAGGTGAAATATTTGCCAAGCGGAGTGTTCAATTGAATTATTCTTCGTTAATAATATCCTTCATGAGTGCTTCGATATTTCAAAGCCTCAATTCCAATCGGTATTTGGTGTCATCGCAACGCACACCTTTCTTACAGATCAATTTGAATATAATTCCCAGGCAGTGATGTTCGTTAGTGTGATTCACGGAGCAGTGCATCCAAACATTAGATAATGTTATTCTATTGATTTATTGTTGGCCGTTCATAAATCAATTCCCGTGTGTATTTACATATTTACAATTTGCCCATCGAAAGTTTCATCGGAGCGGAGGCCAAGAATTGTTTGCAGCAGCAGAGGTTAACCCCAATATACCGGCGGTATGGCGAACGGTGGAAGCAGAAAAATCGTCGATGAATGGATTCTCGACAAATTATGATTAGGACAAATAACGGCTCGTCCACAATAGATGTGGGTCACTTATTACCTCGTTACAGCTCATGGAGATTGGTCATCGATATGAAATCCTGTCCATTCTCAGTTGAATTATCATTTCCAATGGAACATCGCCAAGAGTGAAGAGCAACCACTAAATACACAAAACCAGCGATTGTGTATACACAATGTTGACAATGGACAATAAACCGAACATTCGTATTTATTATTGTGGTTCTTCCATTGGACGGCCATAACTCTTACCGTCTATTGTCCATTGAGTGAAGATTGATCATAAATGTGGGATCGATGCGCCACTTTGGACGAAAAAAAGCGCTCAATGCTGAAATAACAAGTCGATTTTTCCAGCGAACCGTCCATTCAATAATCGAGATCGTAAATAAATCGTTCGCTGATGGACATCCAAACATTCAATTCGGTGGAGAGTTGCCATTAGTTTACAACAATGACTGTGGTGGATGAATCTCGGTTTTCGATTGGTTTCTCGAGTGTCGATTATATTTTCATCAATCGCATATCAGACCGAGGATGATTCTAAAAACGTTGGATTTGTCCATTCTCTATTCCCTTCGGACCACTCGCTACCCCCCGTGGACACATGAGCCATCCGCAATACATCACTGTCACTCGCAACAGCAAACAACACACTTTGATCACATTCTACACAGTTTGTGTGTTCATCTCAAAACTTCCTAAAACTATAGCATTTCCAGTTCATCCACTCAACTCAGTTCAAAAAGTGCAAAACGCCGTCAAATAATAATTAACAATTAACAACTGAAGGGAAGGTTTCGGAAGAGAAACACTCTCAACGCCTCGTCACATTCTAGGCGTAAAATTCAGTCAGACCATTTCTACATTGAAACACGTCAGCTAGGAAATTGCTCAATGCACATAATGCGATTGTAAACTTTGATTGACTTTTGACCAAAAAATGAAAAAAAATTTGAGGAAAAACTTGGAAACCCAAATGGTGGCAGCTGTTTGCGTAACTCACGTGCCCATAGTTCACAGACGCATGGTTGACAGATCAACATTGCCAGGTCGATAACGTTATTTTAGTTGTGGCATTCAGGGCTTCAACGCTTGAGACAGATGTCGAATTTGTCGGAAAGTTGGCGTGCGTTTTCATGCAGGAACTGGATTAAAGCGTTTCTCGCATCGCACCAAAGTGTAACGGTAAGATAGCTTAACTGCCATCGAAATAGTTTCGTTTTCGTTCAAACACACAAATAATCCAAAGCTGTTGAGCAAATAAATCCATTTTCTCCTATTATTTGTTATTGACTGCGAGTCGCACTTGCACTGCTTTGCACGAAAACACCTCGCATCGAAGGGAGCAATTTGATTTCATTTCTTTTTTTTCTCTCTTTTTCGATCGCTCGCCCGTTCGTTTGCTTGCTCACTCACTGGGTTCCTCGCATGATTAATGCCTCTATAAAATAATTATGGCAGCGCGTCGCGAAAGGTGGAACAACAAAAGAGAAATTGTCTGAGGAAAAGACGTTACACACGGCATACAAAACCACGACGACAACAAACTTTCAATGACGACATGTCTCAGCAATGCTTCTGGTCTGACAAATAATATATGTTGGTTGTACGTCGTCATCGTCATCGTCGTCGTTGTAGTCGTCGTCATCATCACCATCATCGCCATTGGCTCTGGTGTCTTCGTCGACAATATTGTACGTATTTAAAGTTCGCGTGCTAAATGCTGTTCTGACGGTGAATACCCAATTCCTTCTCTCTTTTTTGCGTTTTCTTTCGAAAAATAATGGAAAATGTGTTGAAAGTTCGACGTGTTGTTAGCGATGATACCTATCGTGTATCGACCGTCATCACACTCACATACACACACACATGCAGACACACTCTCAGACCGCACTCATGCAAACCGAAAAGAAAAATGTTGATTCTAAGTATTATTATTATTATTTGACGGAAGCTATTGGCTTGAAAGTAAAATTTTCAAGTGGATTATATGAGATATTTATGCATGCTACGCTACCTGGTATATCATTTGAGTTGACGGCATGGCAGTTTTTGATGTGTTTTAGGAAATGTCCATGAAAGGCCATGCGGGCGTTTTGGTGACCCTCAGAGCCATCTCGAATAGAAACCATTCGAACGGGACCTTTCACTTTTCCCGAGCGCTTCTAGGGATGCAGCCTTACCCAAGGACCATCAACTAATAGACATTTATGGAACAATTCGCTGTGTCGCTACGTCACTGAGACCATTCGAACAACTCGAACAACTGTCCGCATTATTATTTTATGGATAAAACAATAACAATGAACCAACTAATGCAACCTCTGGCTGACTGGATGACTGGAATGGTTCGGGCGAATGTTATAGGTAATCATCATGGAAACTGTTCATAATGTACAGCACATAAAAATATTGCTGAAACTGAGGCGAAAAGGCCACTTTGAAACTTAGCTCGAATGAAGTTCCATGAACTTGTTAAACCAAAGGAACAAAATCAGTTCGTTTTTTCAGCATTTTCCTTTTTTCCTTTGCCCGTTCGAGATTTTCTCCTTTCTTTGCTTTTTATTTTTGCCTTTTCTCGAAATTCTCTTTCGGTTAATTGCCCAACTGAAATGAGTGTTTTGCATATTTAATGACTGTTTTCACGAAAAATGGTTCGATCGCAAAACTTTTCATAATTTATATTTTCAAAATGAATGCGTTTAGATTACTAATTTGAGCATAGTCCGTTCATTTTCATTCGTATGGTTGATGAAGAAACTCAACTGTGAAAGTGTTAATGTCACTGAGACAATTCAAACTGAGAGACTTCACCATGTTTGCCTGACATAATTCAGGAGATTTTTTCCCCATTCAGTTTCATAGTCAAGTTGCTTCCGTGAAAATTAATACAGTTTTCGTGGAAATATTTCGGCGGTTCATGGTATCAGGTAGGGAGAAGGCAGGGGGTGTCGGGAAGTGGCAGGAGGAGACATAAGAGACGATGTTATAATCCCTTGCCTGACATTGTTGCTGGCATGTTGGCCAGTTTGCAAACTGTCAAGATGCTTTAATTTTCCATTCAATAGCAAGCTGAGTGGCTGCATGTTCGACTCTTTACCAAAGTGGTAATCATGCCGGAAGCCCAATTAAGAACAATCTGATGGACATTGCAATGAAACCTCGTAAAATTCGCTATGATCTATTTCGAGTTTTGGCTTTGGATATGGATTCCCCTGTTTCGGTAATCAAACCTAATAAATGCTGTTCAATTTAAACACAAAACACATGCCTAATCCGATGACTAATAATTCGACTCATTTGATACGAAGAGAAACAGCAAAAAAAAAAACGAGAAGAAAAATAAAATTAAGCCGAAGAGAAATTTTTGTTATTTTTGACAATATGAGTTCAGCGTTCCATCTGCTTGGGGGATTCTCTGCACAATTATAATAATCAAAATATGCAGCTCGACCTGATCAACTCACCGGTAGAATGGATTAGAGCGATTTGACTATCGTCTGTATTTTGCTGTGCACCGTCTGCGGCATCAGTAGCAATGGCCGTTACACAGATCTGGTTGAGGTCTCTTCATAATTCAGATGATTTCGAAATATCTCTATATGGCTTCAGTTGTGTGTTGTTAGTCGATTCAGCGAACAAATTTGGCTATGCCATTCAACGGTTGCATTCAACGATGAGGACGACGGCGACGACGACAAAAACGACGATGATTATTTGATCCAGTATCACTCTACATACAACGTGTATAGCAGAGTAGTTCGGTATGCACTTTGCAAATAATATTCTCTTCTATCTCTTCATAATGTGTGGAATATTATATCTGGTTGATACTGAAGTTAAATCTGACCCCAATTTATGTAATGGATTTTCTCATTCCCGAGAAATTTCGGTGAATGCATTCGGTCTGAGCCGGGCAAAAAAAAGCCGGTGGAAAAAAATCGAAAATACTTTGAATATTTGGAAATTTTTTTTTAATGTGATACGTTTTATGTATGCCCGGTGGCCCAGGTATTCCCGAACCCCTTCCCGATGAATTCGATTTATTGACATGAGACTCGATTCGCAATACTTTTTCTGGCCAAACGATTCTATTCATTGCAATTTGGCATCGAATTTGCGTTCAGCGAATCTACATTGATGATTGTGATGACATGGTAAATTAATTGATTTTTTTACTGCTCGTCGGTCTGTCCAAAAATTGGACCTTTGACGTTTAGTTTGATTTAGAAAGCATAGACAGCTTTCAGCATTGAACAGCCAATTAAAATGTTGACGGTCCTGGGTAAGCTATCGGAAGTGGTTTTAATTACGATAATTAATGGTAGGCTGTCATTCATTCGGGCAAATTCTGATGATGATTTTTTATCGGCGGTCGTTTAGCAAAATTCACCGTATTTTTCGATCACACAAAGTCCTCGTGAAAGCTTGGTAGTTGAGAAAACAACAGAATCGTTCAAATTTTATAAAAAAAAACGAGCGAAACAAAACAAATAAATGGAAAAAAGCGCAAATCGAATAAATATAAATGAAAAATGGAGGGAAAAGTACAGCAAAATATTCAATTTGTCAAACAATAATTTTCATAATTTTTGGCTTGTACAATTCATTGATCAATAATCACATGAGCTTCATGTTTAAATTGCCATTAATTATGCATTTTTTGTCGTGAAAAGTGTATGGTTTTTTCAGCAAAGCCAAGCAGATAGCCAATACGATAATGACGGGTTCGCAACCACAGGCACAGCCCATGCAATTGAAATCGGTCGTATCGCATACACCAAAAACAGTCATTACCTACTGGTATTTGTACTCGCAAAAAACAACCTTCATGTCTCTCCTACGCAGTGATTGCGCCATAATTGGAATTCATGTAATCGTCGGCGTTCGACAGGTAATTTCATTGAATTTGTGATTTCGATATGAATCCATTGTCCAGGTTGTGCTTTTGGTGGCCTTGAACCGGAATTTCAGCGTGAAATCCGATTCTGGAGAACTTTGACCACGTCTACCTCAATTCGATTGAATTTTCCAAGAAAAGTTAATTTGGGTTCATTCATCCTCGCAAACTATTCCGAGAATTCCACAACACATTCCATTCCAGCAATAGACCACGAAATTCCATGCACAAATGCTTGAGTGCGCTTTGCCTAAACTGCAGATCGAGCGAGCTGAAATGATTCTCGTTAACAAATATACTATCAATGCATCATGCAATGGACATTTGATCGGCAGCGCCCGTAGAGCATTTTAGAGATCAAATGGACAAGAGAAGAAAGCAAACAAATTAAACCTATGTATTAGTGTGTTTGTTGAGCGGACGTGAATGGGCATACAAATCGAGCGGATGGAAGCATCGAGTGCGTAGGTTGGTGATGATACTACCAAATGATTCAATAACAAAGGTACGACTGCCAGCTCACATTCACATCCCCCAGATGCAATGTGGCATCGTTGTGGGATAGTTACGGTGTCAAATACGATGTGGAGGATGAATTGCCCTTGTGGGACTCATCCGCAAATGCATGCACTTTACCAACCATCGTTCCGACATTCTCTTAAACCTCTTTCTGTTCGATTCCATTTTTATTCCATTTTCCTTCAAACAAAACCGCCAACGAAATCACCAAGAGTCAAATGCGGCCACTTCCGATGCACAAGCTCAGCACACAAAAACCGACAAAGATTTGGAAAATCAAAAATTAAATGCAAAACACTCGTTAAATTTATAATTTGCCAAACAGAAAAGTTCGTGTGCATTTGGTTTGTTCCATTGCACCGCCACTGTCTGGCATGTGTGTGTGTGTGTGTGTGTGTGTCGATGTGTGGGTGTGCCTTTTCTCTGGTTCGCCGATGCAGCTTGGTCGATGTGCATTTCCAACAGAATGAAAAT
>JANSTV010039334.1:0-15416 GCA_027564135.1 Lestremia cinerea
GTAACCATCGTCGGTTCTACTCACTCATTTTTCGATCGTTTCTTTTTCGATAAATCGATGCTGTTCAATCGAGCAGTGCTTCGCTTTGAAGATGTAATTCAGCGACGCCTTTTCAATGAGGTCTTTTCTAAAATTATTTTTATAGTTTTCTTCTGAATTCACGTCTAAATCAGCACGCGAAATGTGATGCTCCGACTATTTTGTAGAAGCGCCCGTGAATACTAATCGGTGTGCTGATGGTACATTGAGCCGAAACCATCGCTGCTCAAGCGCGAGTGACCTTGGCCGTCGTTCAAGAGTGCTAAATGACTCGTTTCAGGAATGCTAACAATCTTGTTTTGATTGAACGATCGGTCGATCACTAAAAACGAAGGCAAACTAGCCGACTAACGACGATTGGCCACAAACCATTTCGGACTCGCTGATGCTTCATTTGCTTGGCTGAAATTTTCGGTTGCTGAACGAGCATCAACAGAGCATCAAAACATGACCTACCACAACTAGCCGTGCAATGCACGGGCAGCAATTTCAACTATGAAGTGGTGGATGGAGTGGTTGAGAAAATATCGAAAATAGCGCTCAGTGCGATTGCCCCAGTTAGTCGCTTCGAGTTAGGAGCAACACAAGAGGGCCACCAGTTGATTCATTACGACGATGCAGCACAAATTCAACAATTTAAGTTGGACTTTCTGCGTCCAAATCGATGCGTGAGCAGAAATTTTTGGAGGGGAATGAGTTCGAAATGGAAATAAGTCATTCAACGAAATTCTCATGTCCAACCCAGGGGCGAAATAGTGAACAACTTCAAAGAAAGCACTGAAAACTGAGCTGAATAATTCACAGCCACCGATCGACCTCATTCCGTCTCAGCTGTATTTCGTTTCCGGCGATTCCCATTTGGACCCAACGTTTCGTGGTGTATTCTTCGCTCCGCGACAATGGCGATGCCTGGTGCAGTATCAGCGGTTCAGTTTCATCGTCGCATTAAAACCAGAGCCCCTCTAGCAGAGTTCGTGCCTGTGTGAAAGAGTCGATTTATGTTCACTGTTATTCACATCGACAGCCGCAATGTTCGCTGTCATCAGAAAATCATTTGAAAAATGTGTTTACAAATTCCGTGTATTGCGTTTCGGCCGGTGCACACCACCACACAAAGCCTTTTCGCTGTCGCATAGCTGCACAGATTCGAACACACAGACACACGCACACACTCAGCATCACCATCTCCGCAAGGCACAAGTGTTTTGCCTGAATTACGGTACATTTTGAAAGGTCAGTCATTTTGAAACGAATTGAAGTGGAAATTGGTTTGAAGAAAAATTTCAAAGCGAGAATTAAATTTTCGCAAAGAAAAACCAAGTGAAAATTCGTCGCGATGAACCGAAAAATGGATCCGGAAAAAATTCAGCGGTTGCTCGCGATGATGAAGAGGGAGCAACAAGGTGAGTGGCTCGTTTGATCTCTGGTCGATTGTCATTCTACTTAGTTTCCGCAGAAAAAAAGTCGAGTTGGATTCTTGTTGGCGTTTCGGAAATCGCCAAGAATTACCGGCAGACGCTGAAAAGCGTGAATTGCATTGGGAAGATTTCCGGCGAGGGATGCATTCGCTTACGATCGAAAGTGCTGAGTCGCAAACATTGCACGCTCCGCATCATCAACGACTCGGTCGTTCTGAGAGATCACGTGGGTTCTGCATTTAGTTTGCTGTCGGATTGTGGTTAGTTTACGAAATTTTTGCTTTGATTTCCAGTCGACCAACGGCACGTATGTCAATCACAAGTGCATCCAGAATGGGCGACGAGTACTCGCAGATGGAGACATTATTGGGTTCGGCGTCAACACGGCGAAATACGATCCGGATGGCCCTTATTTCGTCTATCGCCTCCAACGCATCGAATGCACTGAGGTGGTCACTCTCAGTGATGAAGAAAATGAAGTGGAGGACAAGTGTTCGCTTCAAAAGAAGCTCAAGTTGATGCAAGAAACGGGAAGGAAAGATGGTGTGACGGCCAGTTGTGCTAAGCCACTGGAAGCATCAAATGACTTTATGCGGGCGAAAATTGAGGCATTTAAGAAGAAGATTGCCAATAAATTCACAGGGTCGGTCGTCACACCACCGATGGAATCTCCGCCCATTACATTTACGCCGAAGATATCCCCGTCGATGACATCCCCCCCGGTGGTATCCTTACCGATGGCACCACCTTCGATGGCACCACCTTCGATGGCATCCCAGCCGATGGTTTCACCGCCGATGATATTCCCATCGATGGCATTCTCGCCGATGGCTTCACCGCCGATCCTTTCGCCACCATTCCGAGGGTAAGAACCAATTGGATGAATCAGTTCAAACACTGAATAACTTCCCAATAATTTGTTTCAGAATTGAATCCCAAAACAATGGGTTTTGGCCGCCAATGACGTCGTCGCGAGTATATTCCTCGATATTTCCACTGAAGCCTGTGCTTCCTCCGCAGCCCGTTCCGCCGCCGGCAAGTTGGCAGATACCTCCACCGGTCGTGAGAGATCCCCGAATCCGGCCTCGAGTTGCCCGGGACGTGGTCCCTCCAGTGCCCCAGGCTACCGTATCAGTGCCACAGACTGTTCATTCAAGTAAAATTCAGCCCACCGCACGCTCAATCGGAATGGCAGTGATCGAGACCAGAACGAGTCCGACCGACATGGATATCAGCTACAATCCCATTGGCAGTCCACCGCCACAAATGCAACCTTTCGCTGAGACGCCTCTGACTACACCGTTTGCCGAAGTTGGCGCAACGCTGGACCTCACCCCACCCGTATTGCCGCCAGTCATCGACGAGATTCTCATCGACATCAAGCAGGAGGTCCACCACTTGGCCACAGATTTCGACCGAGGAGTGGCAAATACCTCGCCAATAATGTGCACTGATGTGATTGACTTGACGTTGACCGACGGCGATGAACCACCACCGGCTGAGGATGCCCCTTTGCGAACCACCCGAAAGCGTCGCGACACCGACTATAATTGGACGACGGATTTGATGAAAATCGCAGAGCCGAAACCGATTGTGGACAAGAAAAAAACTACAACTGTTCGTCCAGCCCGTCCGAAACGTCCGGTTTTTGAGCCAGCAAAAGATGTGGTGTTTAAAGAGTCCACCAAAAAGGCTCGAGTCAAAATGACGTTCAACACGCGTTCGGACTTCTTGACAAAGGATTTCATCAGCGGCGATTGTGAATCAGGAGGTGGATCCATATCAGCGGCTCCGACTGGAACGATGTCAACGGGGCTGGTGCAGGCCGACCCAGCACCGAAGGCAAATTCAAAAGCCAAGCGCGGTATTTTCAACATCCTGAGAGACATTACCTGCTGGGAAAAGGAATGGCTGTCGAAGCCAGCTGGCGAGGTTCCACCCATAAACGGACCAAACCACGTGGTCTGTCCACGTCAAACAACATTCAAGACGGCTGCGGAATATCAGAGGTGAGCTCCTAGCACCTACAATTGAGGAGTCCAAGTCATATTATTTATATTGCAGTGTATTAGAGCCGCTACTCAAGCTCGAGTTGTGGTCCGCCCTGTTGAATCGCGAACAGGAAGAGGAACCGCGAAACGTCAAATTAATCACCGTCAATATCAATCCAGAGCGTTTCACTTATCACTGCGAAGGTAAGAAGCTGATCGATGTTAAGGCAGCCGCATCTTAGAACTCTTCGTTTCAGCTCCCGATAATCGCATGAGCGTCAAGCGTCACGACTTTGTGATGGTGACCTGCCGCAGTGGACACCTATTTGCATACGTTTCGGAGCTGAGTCTGCCGGATGAGAGTAAGTGGACCCTCGCGACTTTTCAGAACAATTCAAAGAATTGCCAATCGCCCACAGCTACCAATGACAACTTCTCATTCACCATGGAAACGGCCAAGGAGCCAGATCCCGGACCGGAGCTGGTTGTTCGCCCCATTTTGAACATCAAATGGCATTTGCGGCAATTTAAAGCGAATTTGGAAGTGGGCTCGTTCAAACTGCTGCCTCAGCTCCTTTCACCAACAAGACTGGCGATTTCACCTCAAATCGCAGACATGAGCCAGGATGACGCAATAAAATCGCTCAACCATGAGCAAGTGGCTGTGGTGAACAGCGTTTTCCAACGGTGCGTTCAATCGTTGACTGACAGCCAACCCTCAATCGAATTGATCGAAGGCGGTGCTGGTACTGGAAAAACAACGATAGTCTCGATCCTCGCTCACAAATTGCTGGCCAATACCTCGACGAGCAATAAACATATTCTGATTTGTACCGTCGATGACAAGACAGCCATCACCATTGCATTGAAGCTACTCGAGCAACGCTCCAACGCTGGCCTGGAGCCTGGCTTGGTGCGCTTCGGTCGTTCCGACAAAGCACTACCGCAGCTCCGTCCATATTGTGTCACGAGTTTATTTCGAGAAAAAAAGCGAATACTCGATGCGTCCATACTGTGCGCCACTCTCAACGATGCAGCTGATCTCATGAGGTAGGACCTCTGCTTACGCGTCCTCAAGCCCGAAGCTCACCACAAACTGTTTGTTTCAGATTGAACGGCATCAAATTCGACGTGGCCATCATCGACGAGGCGACCCTCTGCACAGAGGCAGCCATTCTGCCAGCTCTAAAGTACGGTGTCATGTCGCTGGTTTTGCTCGGCGATGCAACACTCGCCCCATTCACGCGGTCCACGGCCGCCGGCCACTCGATGCGATCGATGTTTGCTCGGATTCATGATGTGTTTGGAGATAACGGTGTGCATCATTTGAAGACGCAATGCCGTATGCATCCCGAGATTTTGAAATGGCCAAACGAGTGTCTTTACAACAGCAGCATGGTGGCTGGCAATTCGACTGATAGCGATCCGCTCCCGTTGATGCCGTACACCGTTTTCAGCGTTGAAACTGAAGTATTCAACGGCACGGATTTCATAGCTGATTTTCTGCACGCGATGGCCGATGTCGCTTGTCCAAAAACCAACACGTATGGAGTTGTTACGCCGCTGCCGCGGCAAGAGCAAGACCTCAGACAGAAATTCAGGTTTGACTCCGAATCCTTGATATTCTCATTGGCTCGTCGATTAAGCTCTTTCATTATTTCAGTGAAAACCGTGCGCTGGTCGACATTGCTGTCGACTCATTCGAGTCGTTCTGCGGCATCGAAAAGGATATCATCATTATCAACGCGTTGAATAAACGCGAAGATTTCACCTACTTTGCCGAACCTGGCAAATTGAATGTGGCGCTGACTCGAGCTCGAAAATGTCTCATCGTTTTTGGCAATTTCGAAATGGTCAAGGTGACTTTGTCCCTGCTATTCGTGCCGTGCCTTCAACTAATCGTTTACTATCGCTTTTCAGAGCATCATGACCTGCAACTCGTTCCTGCCGGACGCTCAAAAGCGTAAGCGACTTTTCGTCATCAACGCTTTCAGCAACGCTCAAAGTTGTCTCGAAAATGTCAAATTGTAGAGACGTTGTCGAAATTCGAAATTGTTCACATTTCAGTATTTTCATGGAACTCAAAAAGGCGACTTGCGTCTTACATCAAAAGTAATTTACAAATAAAATTGATTAATTGAATTGAATCTGGCATCGTTATCGAGTTCATCATTTCATTCAAACTCACCAAACTCAACAAAATCGCATCAACCACACCACCAATCACAGACATCCACACACGCATCACATATCATACAGATACACACAGAGACACACAAACACACACAAACACACACAAACACACACACACACACACACACACACATCGGGGCCGCAGCGATAAACATTAATCGCTCAGTCATTCGTCTGCATTGAATTCACAGTCAAAACACACCATCACCACGACAGACGCTCCACACCACTACGATGCTCAACGAATGTTACGTCAAAATGCTCGCAAGTGAAAAGATTGGACTTCACGCCGTAAACATCACTTTCGAATAATTTCCAGAAAGAAATTGGGCTATTGTTACGTTCGCTTTGTCAAAAGCATCGAATTCAAGTTGAGTCTCGTTCTTTTGTGAATTACAAATTGCATTTCGATAAAAAACAGTGAGAAAAATGGGTGGTTTCTTGTTAAAAGTCAAAACCAAACAGGGTCAGCATATCGTGAGCACTTTGTCAGAGAATGAAACGATTGCAAATCTAAAGTCGCAAATCTCAGAATTGACTCAAATACCCGTCGATGGTTTGAGCGTTCTGATTGGATTTCCGCCAAAGCCTTTGGACTTGTCCAACAATGGAAACAGTTTGTCGGCAACGGGCATCACCAATGGCGACACATTGATTGTCGAGGAGAAGCCGTACAGCACAACTGTCCCACAGGATTCACAAGAACAACAACAACAACCAGAGCAACCAGCTGTGAACCAACATCAAATCGATGAAGACAGTTTGCTGGCCCAACGTTTGGCCGCTGAAGAGGAAAATCCACAAACTTGTCAAGGAATTTTGCTGAAGCAAGTCGTACCGTCGGATAATTCATGCCTGTTCACGAGCATAGGTGAGTTGCACTGGCACAACTGCTGGACTCCGCCTTCTGGATCTGAATCCAATTCTCATTTCAGGCTACGTGGTCAATGGCAAAATCGACACCGAATGCGGTGACTACTTGCGTCAAGTGATTGCCGAGCATGTGTCCAACGACAAAGAGACATACACCGAGGCCTTTCTGGCCAAACCAAACACCGAATACTGTGATTGGATTCGAAAGTCGAGCTCGTGGGGAGGTGCAATAGAAGTGTCCATCTTATCAAGCTATTACGGCATGGAAATCGATGTGGTCGATATAACCAATGCTCTGATCAATCGATTTGGAGAAGACAGGAACTACGGAATGCGAGTATTTCTGCTCTTCGATGGCATCCATTACGATCCGCTCTACTTGGAGTCGCTGACGGTATGTGCTTTGGTCTGCGTTTCCAAGAGCAATCCCACAACTAACGTCTTATTCATTCATCCCACAGGGCGGCTCTCCGCGAACCATGTTTCCCATCGAAGACGAGGGCGTCTATCAGCAAGCCGAACAATTGGCCAGAGAGGCCAAGTCCTCGCGACAATTCACCGATGTCAACAAGTTCACGCTGAAGTGCATTCAATGCGATGTCCATTTGACTGGGCAGGTCGAGGCTCAAAGCCATGCCAAACAGACTGGTCACACCAATTTCGGTGAAGTTTGAAACTGAAGCATTCTGTCTCGGTCTCGTGTTGTTTTGCAACGAAATTCTTTCGAAATGCTTCCAATTGGCGATTGGCATGATTTTTGCTGAAGTTTGATATTTCACATTTGTTTTTTTTTTTTTCGTCAATTTTTTAATCAACTGAGATGTTCAGTTTAGTTTTGAATCTGATTTTTTTTTTACTGATTCTGTTCAATATTTGATTGTGTAGAAAGCTCGTAAAATCGAATAAATTTGATACAAAAATAGAAGGAATTGACGAGAAATTGCGGTTTCCTGACGAGTTTTTGATTGAAGCTGGGCGTCTCCACCGGAAATCCAGCACGTCACGAATGCTTTGCAAACGGATTCCGGGGTTTTTGGCGATGATTCAGAGGTCCAGAGCTCAGAGCTTGTGAGGGACACCTGGAATTGATCCTCGGAGATCTTTGATTCCAGACCATGTGTAGGGAGGCGTCCGGTACATCAAGCCCCAGGTCGAGCTTCTCAACAGAAATCTCACATTGAAATGCGCAATAGCTCTGCGAGAACAGCACCGCCCCCCCAGAGACAAACCTCCGAAAACTATCTCAAAACCTACAAGGCCCCCCTGCTCACTGGGTCGTCATCCACAATTCGTCACATTCAATATTCCACGCCGTCACACACGCAAACGATGCCTGTCGCATTCGATCTCGTTGTTCGAACGACACACACCATTGAATGCTATAAATGGCTTTAACTCGCCTCAGTTCGGCTATTGCTAAACCATTAACCGAAATAATAATGAGCTGAATTGCAATGAACAGGAAAAAAAACACATTTTGTTAAGCAAATTGTGGGCACTGGCACGGGTGCTGGCACTGACGTCAGTATTGGCATCGATTCGAATGAAATGGAACAATCGAAGGAGAATTGAAAAAAAAAACGAAAATAAAAGAACCAAATGAATTGTTTATTTATTTATTGTAATGTGATTTCGGTTGTGTGTGCGGCAATGCCGGTGATAAATCATGTATTTCGAAGCTGTTTGCAATGACAGCTCTGGAATTTATTGACATTGTTTTGGATTCTGGTCGGATTATTCGCAAGACCGGTGATCCGTAAGCGAGGAATGAGGGGGGAGGGAGGCCTCGGGAGCTTCAAAAAAGAAAGTAGGTAATCATCTTCAGAAAGAATCTCCTGCTGAGCCCACCGAAAGGTGAATCCAAGACAGAAGCCTAGTTCCCCAGAACAAGCTTCCGCATCACGCTCCGAGCCACGGGAAAAACCCAACGGCACATCCGTTGAATCCATTCGTGCCTTGACGGTGCACGGCTAAATTTAAAACTGCTATTACTCGACGAGATGCTTTCAACGACATAAAATACACAAACCGTACCATTTGGTTTGGTTTCCAACGCGCCGTCGCGCCTCCCTCCCGACACACAACTGCCAACAATAACACACAGCGGTGCTGTGTCGATTTGCTTTTGATTGAAATCCATGTCTCCGTCTTTGTCGTCCATTCATCCAAGCCTAGCCCATCCACCAAACAATGTTGACTCTTTCTCGCTATCGTGCGAGCCAAACGATGTTCAAATGGAAAATCGCCGAGAAAATCTTTGCGATTCAGTGTGATGCAGTCACAAGTGATGTGAGGTTCGTTCCCTCGAATACGACCGATCCGGACTCGGATGGTGTGCTTTTTTTCTAAAACAAAAAAAAGAAGAAGCAAAATTTGTTTAACTCATTTCGTGCGACGTGTGCGTGCGTGTGTGTGTGTGTGCTTGTGTGAGTGTGTATGAGTGTTATGCAGTTGTAAAACGGTCATTGGTTCTTGCTGTTGATTCAATTTGCCCGTAAAATTCCATTTGGCTCTTTTTCTTTGGCGATTTTACTTTTCCATTCGTCTTTTTTGATTTGACTTTTGTCCACGAATTTTCAAATGAAACATTTTCCGGAATGCACAACAAACTGACAAAACAGAGAAAAAGTGTTAAAATTGAATTTTCCATCCGGAAACGAATCAAGAGATTTTCATTCAAATGAACATGCATTGAAAAAGTGACTCAAGTGCTAGCAAGTAATGAGCGATTTTGCAACCAATTGTCATCCAACCCGTTGTAAATTTCCCCCCACACTTTTCTCGATGGAAAATCGTTCATATCGAAATTCAACTGTTTAATCAATAAAAAAAAAATGATGAAAATGAAAATCAAATGGAAATCGTTTTGAATGCAAAAGAAACGGCCTAAAAATATCGAAAATTCACCGTGAATTGAATCGAGCCTTGAAAGTTCGGCCTAAATAATTCGTTTTTGGGTGGATTATGTTTGTATTCGTTTCCAATAATTGGAAATTCATTGTGCGGCTCACACATTTTGATTCCATCATCGCAAAAAGGTAATTCGTTTTTGTTTACTTGATTGTGGCACCCAGCACCATCCAGCGTTGCCCATTCCACTCTCGCCGCCCGTGCCAACCGTTCTTCCGCCCGCCCACGTACACTGCTCGCACCGAAAACAACCGAATAGAAAGTCAAACAGTAACCCTCCGTTCCTATGGCATCATCGGTCGGCTTGGATGTTTTCGTGTCGTACTTGCGACTCGGAGTGAAAATGAATTTTCGCATTGAAACGATTAGATCGGCAATCGGCCGAACGCGCCGCCACACAGACGGCCCTTTCTCCCTGCATCGCCCTTTGATAATCAAAACCATTGCGAAAGACACAGAGCCAAACGAAATCATTCCGTTGGCTTCCTTTACCATTTCTCATCATCATCTTCGATTCTCGTTTTCGACTGCTTTTTTTAATCACGCACCCCATTTCACAGTCGGAATATTCAATGAGCTGCCGTTGCTCCGCCGACCCATTCCCTTGTGGGGCACCGTCGAGTTGAATGTTGATGATTTCCTTTGCAACGGCCCTTTTGTTCGCCTCTCAATTTCCGACTGCACGGAAACGGGACGCGATTTTAATGAGAAAACGCAAATTATGTAATCAAAACGACCCAACCAAAAATGCAAGAAACGCTATTTTCGGGCGGCAAACAGCTCGCACATTCGATTTGTTCGAATTGCTCAGCTATTTGCTTCTGCTGTGCACGCATTCCGTCGATTTGGACCATCAATTATACATGAGCCATTTATGATTATGCGTTTGCCGTACAGTGCGACCGAAAGCGTTGCGACGATTTGTACAGTACGCTGGGCCACGATATGCCGGTACGCGAATGGCGAATTATATAAATAAACTTCTAAAAATGATTCTCGAATGTTGATCGACAGAATGCGTGTGTGGTGTTAGTTTTTTCTTTGTTGATTTTCTCTTTTTCGATTTCTTGCGTTTGTTTGTTTCTTTCATTCCTTCTTCCTCTTCTTCTTCGATTCCCCCCTCTTCTGTCTTCTCATCATTTTTTCCAGTCCAATTCGATCAATTCGCTCGGAATAAATAAGCGAATTCTCTTGTTTTTTTTCTTTCGCTTTTGTTGACGAAAGTCAATTGTTTGCTTTCGAAAAGATACTTGACATTTGTGGCTTGTAGGCGAGGGGGATGACGCAGACGGAGTGGGGAGGGGAGAAGGGCTACAAAAACATCTCGCTTTTTCGGTAAATATTGATCAAACGCCAGCTGAATAGTGTGTTTGCCGAAACGCCGTTGGCTGGTTTCGGATCGAATGTCCGTTGGCGATTCGCAACAATGGGCCGTTTTGGCCGAGCGTATAAACGCTGATGGGCCATTGAGTCGAAGATCGATTTTATCAGATGCTTGGTTATCGCAAAGCATACAATCGTCCGGTGATCAAAGCAGCAATGCCCGACCAAGCGTTTGTATTTGCTTTCGGTTGTCGCCGTCGCGCGATTCGGTCGTCAAATCGTGAATGAAAAACAAAGGAGGGAAATGTCGTGGAAAAGGTTATCTAATTGGCGTCCAGTTGTTGTTTTGGGTCACTATTTATTTTCTCAAATGAACTGAAGCAACAATAAAAGAATGAAAGAAAACGCAGAGTGAAAGAGATGGAGAAACCCTTGCGGTGCGGTATGTGAATCATGGATCGGTGGAGATTATGCCATTTCGAGGGAGATTTATCAATTTTTTGGTTGACAGACTTTTCGGTCGTCAAAACGAATGACTCGAACGTTCGCCCGAAATTCATAGTCAGTTTGAAGGGCACGTCTTTCGAAACCAAATGGACTTTGAGACATGAACGCATTTCGAGCAAAGTCATTTTTCACAGAATTTCGTTGATGGAAAATCTCATCTCAGTCACCGGATTTTGCACAATCCACCCGCAACCTACCCCCGTAACCGACGATTTCAAAAACCGGTGCACAAATTCCCGTCACTTTGGACAAGTTAATTAATGATTGGAGTTAATATGAAACATTGTTTATCTTCTGGCGCAATTTAATGGCCTCCAACATTAATGGCATTAGCCTAATTCAACAATGACTTGAGCCCTCGACAAATTTCTCTTGAACAATCTCGATGAATTCGCTTAATTTGCGGTGACGTCATAACCAGACGATGAGAATTCATGGGTTGAATGACGCGGGGAGGAATCAGCGAGGAAAATTGGAAGAAAAGCAGCTAAGATGAATGCCGCTACTTCGAAGCCGATGAAACGAACAAAGTTGAAAATCATCGTCGGAGAAAATAATTTTTTCCATTAAATTCATTATTTTCGTTTTTGCCACCCGAGAAAATGTTAACGAAAATGATTTTTCTTGGAAAAGCTCATTGGCCTCGCCTCGCCGGAGAATGTTTCACTGTCGTTTAATGGAATCTTTTGTCATCCGACACCCGACCAGATTGAATTCGTATTGAAAATCGTGTTTTTCCTTTGCGTTTTTTTGCGGCTCGTTGCGTCTCGCTCCATCATCCACGAACCACTAAATCTACTCTCACCATTTATAATTGCAACATTTTTTCATGTCAGATGATGGAAATTCAGTTTGGCGTGTGGAAAATTTCATCCGAAGGAAATCGAATTTTAATGGAAAATTACTGGCATACCTTCGTCCCCAGCGGATGGGGACCGTTGTCTTGGTGTCGCCAGAGGCTTGTTAGTGTCGGATGAATTTGAATCGATTTTCACTCAAGATCTCGTGTATCCCCTCTGTCATACCGAATGATCGCGTGGATGGGTTAGCCCATTTTTCCAGCCCACACGCTGCCATTTCACCGACAAAGCTCATGATATTTATTCTGTAAATCAATCGTGATTTTGGTTTTGCGTGATTGGGGAGGGAAATCTGAGTAATTGTATTTGCATGACACGACACGACACAGACTCGTGTGGAATGGTGAATGACAGTAGAATCGCTGTTTCGACGTCGAGACAACCAACTGTTGACATTGATTCAATTAATAATTCAGAAAACGAAAGCATGTTAATCAAACTGGTTGTTTTGGCTGTTGTTGAATCGATGCAGAGACTCATGCAAACGCGATAATTCATTAAAAGATGACATTTTTTTTAAATATTCACGGGCTCGGTTGTCGGCGAAGCGGCGATGAGCGACATTTGAATGAATAATAAATTGTAATTAATGAACGAGACAAATGGTGCCCAGTGGAGGCGATATATGATTTGAGGGTTGTGGATCGTTCAGAGGGAAGCTTACAGCGACAATTGTTGGAGGAGGGGTGGAAGGGTATGGTGGCGCAATCAATCAACAACCCATTAACATCAATTGCTAATCCATTTCATCGCATAAAATTTGATGAAAGGTTGCGGTTAAACGCTATTTTGGGACGCCGGTGCCATTGTGTGACGTAGCTACGTCAATAAGGGTGGGGTAGTGCGGCCATTCCATCAAAACAACAATAAAAACAACCGGCGGCTCACTCAAATTCTATTGTTTGACGGAATTTCAATCGAGATATTTTATTGTTCGATTTAGCGGTGGCCGACCATTTGTGTTGGGTTATCGTCCAATTTCGAATGGATGGCCGCGCAAGGGGAATACAATTAAAAGGCTCCGATGGAATTCGTGTCGAATCACTGGAGACTGGAGATAATAATTGTGTGCGTGCCATTCGGCGATTATGACTTTCAAGTGTGGAGATTATTGTTCGATTTATTGGTGATTCGGGCCAACGGACTGGCGAGTGACATCCATTTCATCCGGTTTTCGTCGCAATTTTCCGGAAAATTCATTATTCGATTTTCGTATTTTGGTTTCGTGTGCCAGCGATATTGTCGGTCATGCGGTGGAGGGAGCGGAGCGACAGGGTTTTTCCCATCATCATTGATATTGATGACACTTCTCGCCATGCATATTTTCAGATTGATATAATGCGGTCATGGCATTACGGGGATGGCGACTCTTTGGGGTGGCCGCCACAATATTTGCATATGTGGCCGGTATTCTGTTATTATCCATCGTAAGCTTGAATAATCCGAATCATCCGAGAGTTCGAGGACGCTATGGCGAGGTAATTATATATTGTGTTTTTTCATGAAGATTGAAATGATGCGAAATGGGATCTCGCTTTAATCCAATTTCAGCCATTTGACGTGTTCAAACAGCGTGATTTCAACATCCTGAACCGACGTCCGCCCCTGCAATGGTGTCAAGAGCTTCGTTATCTCGACACCAAACACCATCTAACGCATCCAACACCAAAACCAATGCAAACCTTTCCCGGACATTTTCTAAAGAAATACCAAAAATATTTACTCTCAAATTCAAATACGCAACAGTTTGATGATCGTTTCGTTGAGAAATTCGAACGAAAATCATCGAAAAAGAATGATGATGTTCAAATAAAATACGAGAAAATTGTAGCGAATCAGCAAGCAGGGAAACAACCAAAGCCAACCGAACCACCAGAGAAAGGACTCACTGCGTTGGCTTCATTTCCGGTTGGTTTTTCATTCAGGCTTTGTTTGCGTTTCCGATTGACTCATTCAATAAATTTTCAGGGGAGTGGCAATACGTGGCTGAGATATCTTCTGCAACAAGCGACCGGAATTCACACGGGCAGCGTTTACAAGGACTATGGCCTGTTGAAAAGTGGCTTTCCCGCTGAATATGTTTTCAATTCATCGGTGCTGGTCGTCAAGACACACGAAGTAAGTGGCACTGGTTTCGAATCTCGATCGATTGGCTCATTTTCAATCAACTTCACAGTGGGGGCCAAGCGCTTGGCAGCAATTCTCCCGGGTCATTCTGCTGATCCGAGATCCAGACAAGTCCATTCTGGCGGAATTCAATCGGCAAAGTGGCGGCCATGTGGGCTTCGCTTCTCCCGATAGGTACAAACGTACCAAAGGACGATGTGAGTCTCATCGATGATGTGTATTTGAAGGTCGGTTGAAACGATGATGGCTTTTCCTTTTTCAGACTGGCAACAATTCGTTAAGAATAAATTATGGGCTTGGGAACAAATGAATCTGCAATGGGCTCGTAATTTCACGGGTCAAGTGCACATCGTATATTACGATGATTTAGTTGGGAGCACTGGTGATACGATGAAGGGCATTCTGGAGTTCATTAAATGGCCGATCGAACAGGTGAGTGACCAGTTGGGTCTATGGAGAGAGGAGAGGCTTGATCAGACTTAATTTCAACTTTGGTTCTCCCACAGGACGCATTTTACTGTATGCTGACGCGCAAGGAGGGAATTTATCGACGAAAGAAACGCATCATGACCTTCGATCCATTCAGTCCAGCCATGCATACCGCACTAGATGCGAAAAGGCATGAAGTTTACACGATGCTGGGTCGATATCGATATTGATGGATTTTTTCAGTGGCCTAAATGACTTGGGAACGGGAACCAAATGCGACAGAATAGATTTGAGTTCAGTTTGCGACAGACTGCCGCTTAGGACGAGCGACAAATCACACGTGACTGTTGTGATTCGAATATGGATTATCCAAGACAGCAACAACAAATGCTTCCTTTTTATCGAAGTTTTCCTGTCTAATTTTTCCGAATATATTTTTAATTATGTTGCATAAATTTTAAGAGGAATTTTTAATGAATGACGAGACAAATGTATAAGACGTTTCGCGTGACAGTTTTCTTCGAAGGCAATTTCATTGAAAGCTCACCAAGGTTGATCAATTTAAGGGTAGGGCTTGGTGCTTTTTGACTCAGCATTTCTATGCGATGAGCAAAAAATCTGGAAGGCAACGCGATCTATTCATGCGAATTCTAATGAAAACCAAAGATGGTTTCATTGCCTCGTTCCCAATGCTTCGAAAAATTTAAATCGCGGCGTGCATAACGCTAAAAGCCGCCGGAGAAAAA